>JBBPTY010000261.1:0-22297 GCA_038094335.1 Tylopilus aff. striatulus | reverse complement strand
GGGAGCATCAATGTCCTCCGCACGGCTCAACTTGTTCCTGTGATCTCCGCGCTCATCAAGGCGGTTGTCGACTCCGAGGCAGTAAGACAAGAGCTCGACACTGGAGCCCAAGAGTTGAAGGAACGACTCAAGGAAGCCAGAGAAGCACATCGCATCGAGAATGAGCGATATGAGCAAGAAAAAGAACGCGAGAAGGGAAAGCGGGTAAATGGTTGTTCCTTCATGATAGAGTGATTGTGTTGACACGCATCTACAGTTAGACAAATCCCGGATAGAGCATCACAAGCGCGCTATGACAGCTATCGACGATGCGCTGAAAGTGGTCTCCTACGCCAGCATTCCTCGGATTTCACCTTTGGGAAGAGATGTCGAGGGTCGTGTATACTGGGCACTTACACCAGGGGTGAACGAACGCGAAGATGCTCTAGATCTGCTTCAATCGCAGTCCCAGGGACGTGGCCACAAATCAAAATCTCGTCGCAAACCTTTGTTGCCTTCGGAAGAAGACCGTAGTGCTCTGAAGAAGTGGTCCTGGTTTGTCGCTGTTTGGGGAAAGAAACCCCCCGCCGTAGAACGCACTGTCATCATAGACGAAGACGACAGCGAGGAGGAAGACGACGACGACAGCGGAGAACAGTGGTGGGGATTCTGGGACCCTGAGGAAATTATGAAACTGGCATCTTGGATCCATTTCAAGGCTGGCCTTGAAGATACCTCGGTAACAATGTCCAACAACGGTACACCCTCTGGGTCCCACATGGAGTTGTTGGACTCAGACGCAGACATGGAAGATTCGACTGACGATGAGGGCTCCGACTTGGACGACAGACAAGATATCAACACGATCCCAAGCAAGGCCGAGATCGCGGTTCTGGTGAAGGAACTGGAGCAATATGCATCACTCCTTCGAGGAAGGATTAGGAGGGACGAAGAAGTGGAGGACTCTCGGCTGGCCAAGAGATAGATATATCATTCCCGTATGATGATATCGCGTTCTGGTGAACGTCCAAGGTCACAAAAATACGTTATACGCTATTTTTTATTGCAGCTACAGTAATGGGAAGGTTCGATGCAGATACTTATATCCACTGTAAAATATCATTCTTGCTATTGTGCATGAGACGTGAGTCTCGCAAGCAGGTCGATATCATTGATGGGACGTTCAACGCATCTTGAGAGTTGTTCTGCGAGCCGAACAGCGAGGACATGCTTGCACTGGTGACAAAATTTAGTCATACGGACGGCGTAGGCTACGAGACCGACCATCAAATGGGACTCGCTCATCAGGACTGCAAAAGCGAACGCAGGGCAGGTGCAGTAGCAAGATATGTGGGGCGACCAGCTCAGACTAGGGAAAACGCTGTACGCCGCGGTGGACCCAAGGACTTCGTAGTGGCATCGGCCCCATGGCGATCGGTATTTGAGTACTGCGAAGCGACGTAAGCCGACGAGCGGGAGCAGACTTGGAGCCCATACCGTTCTCGCGGTCGACGAGGTCAAGTGCGGCCAAGAGCGTCGTGTCTGGGAACAGCGCACGCAGCTTGTCAATCCCTTCCTCGACTAACTAGGAATCAAACACTAGACAATCCGACAGAGATCGCGCCCTTACGGTTCTCCTCGTCGATAGAGTTCACGACGGCTTGCACGACGTGTCCGAGACGTGGCGTCGACATCGCGCCGTGATATCGGACAAACACCTTTCAGACCACGCGATGGCACCTCGCGACTACCTCTTCGTCTTTGCTCAAGCACACGAAGAATTCCGTGTCCCAGAGCTGCGGTCTGTAGCGGAGCTTCATGGCTTCCAGGTCGGATTCGACCGTCATACTACCGAGGACCTCGCCAACGCTGTCAAGCGACCATTCATGATTCTCAAGCTAGAGGAAGAGGAACATGCGAGGCTTCTCGCAAACCGATGTATATTAATCAAGTACGCCCAACGACATCGACCGCCACCGCGTGCCGCTCACCCTCACCAGATCGATCTATGAATTCTATGCACAGGGGTCGACCTACGATGAGCTACACGAGGCAAACGAACGCGTTCGCTCACTCTGGGAACGCTACATCCCGCATACCTCCTTCAAATTCACTGTCATCGGGTACAATCATGGGCTGTCCCAGCGTCGCCAGCGTGACGTGATCGAGGGCTTTTCTTACATGGACTTTCTGGGTAAGATCGAGATGAAAGTCCCAGATATCACGCTTGGGGTGTTTGAAGAATGTATGTTTCTTGCAGTCATCATGACTCGACTTGGCTAACGTCTCTACGCGATGATTTCAGACGGGGATGATCGTCGGCCTGATGGAAGCCGGAACGTGGATGGCGAATTCAGACAAGCTTATTTTGGCAGGTTGGTACGTTTTGCTTGATCGCTCCCTTCCGAGTCGTCCGTCTAGCATCCTGTCATACTCACCTTGCAGATCGCGGAGGGCACCGCGCGAGGTCTCATCAGAATGTTTGACGTGAAAAAACGAGCATATTTTGGGAACACGAGCATGGAAGCGGAGATATCATTGCTGATGGCCAATCAGACACAGGTAGGCCGCTGCCGTTCATGACAATGGATCGATGAATCAAGTTGTGGTAGGCTGCGCCAGGAAAGCTCATGTATGACCCCTTTATCGGAACCGGAAGCATGGCATACGTGCGTACTGGATGCATCCCTCCAGGACACGCGCATGATTCCGCATCGTGACCAGACCACAGCATATTTTGGCGCACACGTGTACGGGTCTGACATCGACGGCCGACAAATGCGCGGAAAAGGTTCCATCTTATCCCCTAGTCCGCGAGGACACGGTGTTTTGACCAACGTGTTCTCAAGGTAAAACTCCGGGCATCATTCGCGCGGCTGCTCAGTATGGAGTTGCCCCGAGGGTCGTGGATCTCTGCACGTTCGACGTCACGCACCATCCTTGGAGGTGTGGTGGGCTCTTCGATGCTATCATCACGGACCCACCTTGTACGGACCCTTTTCCCGTGGAACGGAACGGGCTAGAATCTGACACATGAGCAGATGGCGTAAGAGCTGGCGCAAAGCGCCTCGGACGCAAAAAGCTCCGTGATGACAGGCCACCACCACAAGCACCTCGGCTGTAAGTACCTCCCAAATCTGCTTTCGATCTACTCTCAAATGGCTCTCCTCCGATCGACATGTGCATCGTGGATGCACTCTAGCGGCTCGGATGAACCGTACATACCGCCTACAAAGCCCTACGAACTCTCCATTCTGATCACCGATCTCATTCTCTTTGCTCGCTATCAACTCAAGCCCCGCGGATTGCTCGTGTTCTTCCTTCCCACGGTGACGGAGACCTATGAGGAGGTGGACGTTCAGGCCGCGCTCTGCGAGGGCATGGCGCTCGTGGCAAATTCCGTGCAGGGTTTCGGAAGTTGGGGCAGAAGGGTGGGTGCCACGAGTCGTCCTCGAACCAGTCACGCAGAGTTGATTCGTGGCTTCACGTAGCTTATCACCATCCGCAAGACGACGACAGAAAGTCACGCATCGCCTACATTTGATTCTGCCGACGTCGATGAGGCAGGAACCGAGCGTGCACCAGCCCACAAGGATTTCAGAGAAAAGTATTTTCAGAGGTTTAAGAACTTGGGGAGCGAGCAACTTACTTATTACTAGTAGTGTAAACTTTCAAACTAGGTTGCGTTGGTATCTCTCGTAGTACGTACAGTACACGTCAGTGGATGGCGAGAAAAGAAAGCCCTTGTAAATCATTAGTTCTATCCATGTCATATCATCGTAGATGCGGTAAGTGAAGATACTCTCGTCATCCACGCGCATCTGTGCCATTTCCCCTACCTCCAAATACACCGGACATCCACATAGTACCTTATTTACACAGACATGTCAGCGTGGGGGTGCTCGGTCTCCATACTCTCATCAGTTGTTTTGTCACACTTTTCAGTAGAAGCAGGGACCGGAGGGGCAGCGTTTTCAGCTGCCATCCTCTCGTCCAGCTCTCGACGGGCCTGATGCGCTCGCAAGAAGAAAACAGCCACCCCCAAAACCATAACGGCCGTGGCTTGAAGGATGAGAGCATTGTTGTATGGTGGGTTTGCCGTGGACGAATCAAGGAGCGCCCCCTCCCCTGAAAATACACGATGAGTGTGGCGACTAAAATGATGAGAGCAGACATGCCAAAGATGAGGATCGCAGCAAACACGTTCCCACTGCAATGCATCAGTATGCATGAATTACACTGTCAATAGTCGACCCACCTGCACCACAGGATGGCCGCACTACCCTCTGCATTCCTCGTCAACTCCACTCCGAGCTCCAAACCGACGGGAAGCATCGTCAAAGAGCACACCCCAATCACTGCAAAAATGATAAATAGTGCGACTGAGTTATTTGGACGAACTTGTGGCTGTCAGAACCGGTGATGAGGCTTGAAAAAAAAAAAGGACGCATACCAGCCCAGATCAAGGACATCCAGCTGACACTCGTCATTGGTCCCAATATCTTGAGGGTGATACCAAGCTTATGGGTGAAGACTCGGTCGAGTAGCGGTGCAGTGGCAATCCCAGCCACGATGCCAGAGAGAAGCAGGGTTGCGCCCATAATGCCAGCGGTGGTGTCCGAGTATCCCATAGGCTCCTAAAAGCAGGCTCCCAAAAGTCACAAATGCATAAACAAGGCAAAGGAAGACGACACATACGAGGAACTCAGCTGATAGCACACTAAAGGCTGCTGTGGCACCACAAAATACTCCAAAGAGCACCGCGACGATACAAAAGTCGATGCGTTCACGTGGGGTCATGTACGCATCTGGCGGGACCGACCAACCCAACATAGCACGACAAAGAGAGATGAAGGATCGAGGAGGTTTCGACCCAGCAAAGGCTAGGGTACGTTTTAGCGAGTAAACCAAGGAAGGGTCCCAGCTTACTAGGGGGTGTAGGAGGAGAATCGCTGATGAGGAGAACGGCAGGTATGGCCGCTGTGGAGATGATCGCCAAAATCAAGATCTAAAGAACGAAACAGGCGAGTGCCAATGGTGTGTGGAGCCTGAGATAGGGAAAGATAAGACGTACAGATTGACGTGGGGTCCCGACGAGCGGTGAAAGTAGCTCTCCCGTTGCATTACCTATTGGATTGGCTGTACGAAAGGATATATGAGTGGGCTGCTGGAAGGTGAGGGTATATGCACGGACCGATCGCGATGAGCATTGTTGCCGTGGTGCGGCCCTTGAGATCGAACCATCTTTCGGAGTAAATGGGACCGAGGATCTGGAAGATAGGCTGTGCGACTGCAGAGAATGTCTTGGGTGAAGATAAGAAGGGGAATTAGCCGCACGATGTGAAAGGAGAGCGACATTACCTGACCAAACATAAGAAGCGCATATGCAGACTGGGGGGAAAGAGATGAGATTGTCCCTGCATAACGAACCCAGCCAGAAACAAGACACATGAGGGTCCCAATTTGGGCCTAAAGGGGATGAGGAGAGAAAAAGAGAGAACGAATAGGACACACACAACGAGTGATGCCAAGACGGGAGCAGACAATAGGGACAGAGAGCGAGACGGGGACGAATACAAGCATTATCATGTTGCTGAGCCAATTTACCTGGTCCACCGTTATGCCATACGCTATGGCGGCTGGAAACACGGGATGGAAGTTAGATTCAAGTCTTGGTATAAAAGATATTACGGGCTACCTTCTGGGGCAATTGGACCGAACCAAGCCCATGGCAAGCCAGTGATAAAGCCGAGCACGATCTAAACTGTGGTGAGAGAGAGTAACGAGTTAAGACAAGGAAATACCAATCCAATCAAGCCGGAGAACCTCTTCTTGTATAGTCTGTACTTGGTGTTGGGAGGAAACGTGGCCGACGATGAGCTGCTAGTGGAAATTTCAGACTCGGGATTAGCTTTAAATGTGGTGTCATCTTGAATACGCTCGGGGTTGGCCATCACTGTCTCCCGTCACCAAGTCGACGAGTCGCCCGAATGCCGGGGACAGAGTTGGAAAGAAAGGCCAACCGACTGCCGTCACTTAAAAGTTTCGCGATATGTGCCATTTCGGTTGATTGGGGATGATATAATGACACCCGTTGATCGGAGACACATGCTTCCCGGCCCGAAACTTTGCGTTGCGTTTGAAATGTGGTCAAAGTGCCAAATCAACTAACATTGTATCATCAACAATTGTCTAGATGGAAGAATCCGTCAGCTCGAGAGAACACGGTTCATACTTTCTGTTTGCAGGTCCCCTCATCGTATTCCGAGTCGCAATAATGGCTTGACTCGGTTCCAAATGCGAACCAGCTGCCTGCCAGGAACAGGAATAATTACATTTATGGCATCGGGGTTCAGAAACGCATCGGACCTTTTACCAGTAGTCATCATTACCCCTGCGGTGCCTTAGTTTGTGCTCTGCTGAGCTCGTACCATGCCAACCAGTACCAACTAGTAGATTTGCCATCCCACTCAGTGGCCCAGAGCATGTTCAGGTTGCGCTTTCGGTGACCTATGTTGTGTTGTCATGTATCCTCCCGCCAGTGGTGTGTCCGGCCACATCTCCCGTGCTATCGTGCATTGTATCGCGGCAGCTGTATAAGCCTGAGCTGGGAAAGTATTTCCGCGGACAAGTTGGGCGAACTCCGGCAGGCTGTTGGCAGCTACTCACGCAAGGGTGTGTCAATGGGTCTAACGACCAGACGTGTAACACTCTCCTTACATGGACCAGGGTGGTACCTTGGCCGACATTATTATGTCGCCGCGCTCGATGCCGTCAACCCAGTCGGCAGCTTTCTCATATCTTAAAGCGCATGGTTTTCCCATGGAGGTACCGTTGATGTGATTATTTTTGGAGTGCGGCGAACAACGACCCCAGGATTAAGAATAACATCTTCATGTCTCAGGTCTGGTGACTACAGCTGTCAAGTCACCAGATCGTTAGCCCAAGCCTGCCTAGGCTGTCGTGGGTCCTCCCTAAATGTATGTCTGACTCACTACTGATATACAGCTTGGTCAGCTGCAAAACACCCATGATCAATGTTAATTCAGAGACGAAGCCAGCGCGAGCAGTACTTAAAGTACAATTGCATAAATATATAGTGTCGAATGTGCGTACCGATATATGGTATATGCCAAACGCTTCGAAGGCAACAGACTAGGAGTACAACAGAAGGCAATCATGCCGTAAAGGTGGCCAAGCTTTAGAGCTCTCCGTCAGCTGTGCTTTCCTCCAGATCTATCTCTTGCATCTAGTTCCATGTCCAAATCGACATTACGAGAGTTCCTTCGTCGCAAGCTCTTGTGCCATTTGGTCACGTCCCTCAGGGGAAGTAGGACTAGCGACCATGGGGACGTTGTTTTGTGCCGCCATACTCTCATCTAGCTCTCGACGGGCCTGCTGCGCGCGTACAAAGAACACAAGTAGCCCGAAAACCATGACGACGACTCCATGAAGAATGAGGGCATTGTTCATGTTGTAAGGGGGATTTGCAGTCGAGGAAGCGCGAAGCGCTGCTTCCGCTGAGGTTTGATACTCAGTACTCTAGAAGACAACCAAGACAACCAATAAACACACCAATAATGAGAACGATGGCGAACACATTTCCACTGTGATTCCTCAGCACGAAGGCAGTAAATATGAATGACTATGCTCACCTGCACCATAAGATAGCCGAGCTCGCATCTGCATTCCTCGTCAACTCCACTCCAAGCTCCAAGCCAATGGGGAGCATCGTCAAAGAGCATATCCCAATTACCACAAAAACGACAAATAGTGCAGCGGTATTATTTGGCCGGACTTGGGTCGTCGCAATTAGTAATGAACCACATGGTGGGAAAAAAGGCCCTACCAGCCCAGATCAATGAGAACCAGCCCACTGCTACAAGTGGGATCAAAAGTTTGAGAGTAATGCCAAGCCTGTGAGTGAATATTCGGTCGAATAACGGCGCCGTGACAATCGAAGCAACAATGCCAGAGAGTAGTAAAGTTGCACTCATTATCCCAGCGGCGGTATCTGAATACCCCATGGGCTCCTAGAGCAAGAGCAGCCAAAGTGTTCCAGGAATAGGCACAGAGCAGACGAATAAACTTACGAGCCACTCGGCTGATAGTACACTGAAAGTGTTAGCAGCGCCAACAAACACTCCGAAAAGAATAGTGACGATGGCAAAGTCAACGCGTTCACGTGGAGTCATTTTCGCATCTGGCGGGACTTGCCGACCCAGCATGGCGTGGCAGAGAGAGGTGATGGATTGAGGAGGTTTTGAACCAGCATAGGCTAAGAACATAAGGTTTGGTTGGGCAAGCGAAGGATTCGAGGCTTACTAGGGGGTGTAGGGGGGGAATCACTGATAAACAGAACAACGGGTATTACAGCTGTAGAGATGATTGCTAAAACCAAAACCTATATGCATGAGGAGCGGTCAGTGACACTAAAATAAGAATGATTGAAAAGAACCAACAGATTGCCGCGGAGTTCCGACGAGGGGGGCGAGCAGTTCGCCGATAGCGCTGCCCACTGGATTGGCTATATGGAAGGGCGGTTTAGTGAAGGGTGAGAAGAGGAAAGGGGGACAGGCACACCGATCGCAATGAGCATAGTTGCAGTGGTGCGGCCCTTAAGATCAAACCATTTTTCAGAGTACAAGGGACCAAGAACCAGGAAGACGGGTTGTGCTATCCCAGAGAATACCTTGAGAGATAACGATTAGAACTAAGCAGGAGGTGAAGGGTGAAATGGCATTACCTGGCCAAACATGAGAAGGGCATATGTAGACTGAGGTGATAGAGAAGGGGTAGCTCCAGCATAGCGAATCCATCCCGAAGCGAGGTTGAAGAGAGTACCAATTTGGGCCTAGTAGAATAAGTAGAGGAGCGAGAAAGAATGAGAGGAAGACCAACACAGCGAGAGATCCCGAAGCGAGAGGAGAACACGGGAACAAGGAGGGAAACGGGAATGAAGATGAAAGACATGATATTACCGAGCCAGTTGACTTGGTCGACAGTGATATCAAACTCTGCGGCAGCTGAAACAACACGACCTCGGTTAATCCTTGATAGACAGAACATGATAAAGATAAAGCCACCTTCTGGGGCAATCGGCCCAAACCAGGCCCATGGCATGCCCGTAATGAAGCCAAGAACGACCTGTACTGGGGGGTTAGTAGGAAACGAAGGGCCACAAGCCAAGGGGCGTACGAAGCCGAACAAGCCAGAAAACCTCCTCTTGTATAACCTGTATGTGACATTTGGAGGAGCAGTGGCCAGCGTTGAGGTGATGCCGGACTTGTCTAGCGAGGGGCGACGGCTGCCATGCGCAGCGGTGGACATCGTCGCGGGTTGACAAGTCTTTCCGATGGGAAAACGCGGCGACTGCTCTGATTTGTTCAGTTTGGTTACCGATCTACAGATTTGATGGCTGTGTTATTTGGCCGAGTTTTCCTTTTTCGGAATAAACTCGGTTCACCCGCAGCTGGTTCGCTCGGTTCGGTTTTCACCGGCTCGACTTTTGCCGGGTCGTATATCTCGCCCAGCCCGACCTCGACGGTCTTTTTCCGTAGCTTGAATGCACGCCCGTCCTCCTCCTCATCCTCTGCTTGTCGTTTCTCTCCTCCCTTACTCTCCTCTTCCTTTGCCCCCTCTGCTACCACCGTCCATGCACCCGGCGTCCCCGCCTGCATCCGTTGCTGTGCCTCTTCTGCATCAGGGTCGCTGTATCCGAGCGACGCCGGTGTGCTGTAGTTCGCATACGGATCAGATGGTTTGTTCATCTTTGGCCCTGGCTGGGGTGTGTCGCGGGATCGAGTAGCTCCTCCAGAGGTGCTCGAGTCCGCCCGCCCGGATGCAACATCCATCGCATATGCTGCCTCTGCAGCCTGTCTCCAAAGATCAGTCGCATGTCGGCAATGGATAGTGCAGACCCACCCTCCCAACACTTGCCATGATACCCTTCTCTTCCTCCCTCTCTCTCACGCGCTTTTCTCCCTCTTTGTACAGCCCCCTCACGAACCGTTCCACGTTTCCCTTGTGTCGCAATCCATTCTCGTGCTGTTGTCGCGATGGCTTGTCATCCGCGATGTAAATGTTGCAGTACTTACAGAGGTACCGTTTGTGCGACACCCAGTATTCGGACATGATGGTGGCTAATCAAACCACTACTTGATTATGTAATTTGATGCATAGTTTGATCTCGGATTGCAGTGAGTCTCAGTCACATTGATCCTAACAAGACAATGGATAAAATGATCCCGTTTTGTTACAATAGAGAATCTTATTGATCCCTTGTCCACTTCCATCCCACAATGAGCGACAACCACTCTCAAGAACAAGACGACATCCAAGATGTCGAGGACATAGAAGAAATAAACGCCCTCACAGAACTTGGCACTACGCTGATCCAGGCGATCCTGGAAAAAGAGCCCTTGGACAACATCCGAGATCTCATTGATGCGGGTGCTCCACTCTGGTTTCAAGACAACGAAGGGACTTCCCCATTGCACGCCGCCGCCTACGTCGCCAACGACCAGCTCGTAAAACTTCTTCTCGAGGAAGGCGCAGTGTGGAACGCAGGCAAGTTCCCCGCATCGACCTTCGTCACACCCTTATGTTGCATCCCGATCAGTGGACAACCTCGGAAATACTGCTGGTGATATCGCCCTGTCCATGAACAACGGCGCATGCTATACCCTCATCCGTGATGCCGGTATTCGTGCAGGTACTTGGCACACAACCGAATCCCGTTCAGACTCGATAATGCCTTGACAGAACTGCTTCTTAGTCTTGTCTCTTCCAAGTCGTCGATGGCCGAAGCACCTTCATCTATGGTGATCAGCCAGGAAGATGGATCTGCAGTCGGATCCACCGATTCCTTCCTCGCTTCACGCTTACAGTATACCGAAGATGACAAGGGCCAAGAAATATGTCTTTTGGAGCTTGCGGACGGTGAAAAAGTAGGTGTCATGATGGGGTGGGAACGAGAAATCAGTAAGCAATCGAGTATCTGGCCGACGATGTGTGTTTCACATACGCTCGTCCAGTGCGTAAGACGGTCGACGAACTTTGCTTGAGTCACCCAAGGCTAGACACGGGGCTCAAAGTCCTCAACATCGGATTTGGTTTGGGTATCGTCCGTGGAACTTGCTTCCACTCATGATCATGTCTGACCTCTGTCAAGATTGATTCTATGTTCCAAACCCTCTCCAGGCCCCCTTCACTTCATGTTATTGTTGAGGCACATCCAGATGTGCTTGCCTATATGGAAGAGAAGGGATGGCACGACAAGGCGAATGTGAAGATCTTGAATGGCAAATGGCAAGAGGTACTCTCCAGTGATGAGTTTCTCGGACTAGGCAAGTTTGACGTCGTCTACACCGATACATTTGCCGAACAATATGATGGTGAGCTCAGTCCCTTAATCGAGATGTGACTCATTGCTCTTGCAGAGCTTCACAAATTCTTCAAACGCCTGTCAGCTCTCATGGATGGGTCTGATGCTCGGTTCAGTTTTTTCAACGGATTAGCCGCAACGAGTGCGTCCAATCTTTCTGCATCCTGCATATCGGGTGGCTTCTCACCAAAGACTAAGATGCGCTTTTTTATGACGTTTACACTCACGTGTCAGATTGTCACATGTCCGAGGTTGGAGCAGATGTTCATTGGCATGATGTCGAGGTTGGACCGTCCGCAGACGATACCGACGAGGAGAGTCGATGGGGTGGGACACGAAAATATTTCACGTTGCCCATATACCGTCTCCCGATTGCCCAGCTCAAGAAAGAGTAACGAACTGTACTTTATTGCATCCTCCAGCTGAGAATACGAACATGAGAGAGGTCTTGGTGGTTCAACGTCATATGAAATGCTCCGCTCAACAAGCGACCCTATATGAGCTGGTTCGGGGACAAGGTTTCTAGGGACCTAAGACAGTTGCCTTTTTGAGTTGTTTCATTAGTACCGTCAAGAAACATTCATGATCGGTTTGATCTGTGAGAAACCCTGGCAGTCGCAAGAATAGCATAAGGATTAGCGTCTACAGGGCATACGAACTCGCAGATTTGGCTCTACAATACGTGCAGCTCACCACCTGAACGAGCTAAATATTACGCTTCCTCGAAGCGATGCCCGCAGTGAATGTGCCAAGTGAGTTCGTTGCCAACTACTGCGCCGTTGTCATGTCGCCCCGCTATCTCGCCGATTGATGGGGTGAGAGTCTTTCTTGTGAATACCCACCGCAGTACTTATTGTCCATTCTCCGCCTGCTGCGTTCCTATCCTTCACTCTCACTCAAGGCCGTCGAACCTTCGTCGTGCTTGGAGCTGGTCCTCCCTGGCTTTGCTTCCACCTCGTTCTCTACGCACATTCAGCATCGAAACCATGAACGTTCCTTTCTTAACCAGTTCGAGACGGGTTACCACCAATGTCGTAATAGTGAGTTCCACTGCTCTCATGCATCTTCGTTCGAGAACTGTCTGTCAATCAGGAGGTCGCACCCTCTCAAGCACCTCCACGGATGCCCTTTGAATTGAGGGAATACGTTGGTCACACCGCTTTCGCTCGCTTCCAAAAAGCTCACCAAAAAGCTCACTTTATAGGTGTCGCCGAATACATGGGAAAGCCGCATGTCACTCCTCACCCGGTTAGCTTCCCGGTACTATCGGCCCACATTTGAAAGGGCCTATCTGATTGTAATCGTACTGTAAGCCCCCATTTCCCCCGAGTAACGCAATCTTAACATTCGTCATGCTACAGCCTGACATTCTTTGTCCCCATCATAACTTATTTCGCCACCCTCCGTGCGCTTGCGAAGAACACCGACGACTCCGAACGACAAGTATGGTTGGTACGGTTTAGCTTTTTTGCCGCCATGATCGCGACGTGGCTTCTCTTGATGACACCCATGATCGTCTGGAAGTACATGGTACGTCTAATCCCCTGCGACCCCCCGTCGTTTCCAATTATGTGGTTGCTTGCAGGCTAGAGTACGGCTAGCAAAGCTGGCAGAACAGTGGACCAGAACAGATGCGCTCTCTGCTCGCACGTACGGAGTCGCTCCTATCTGGACGGCGACCACGCGAGGGATGTTCAGAAGTCCCGTTGTACGTGTACACGGCGGAGCACCGTCCCTCGTCCACTGAACCAAACCACTTTTTTTCTGATACAGGTACTCGAGATCACGGTCCCCGTGACGACGAGAAGCAACTTTGACCCCGAGGCCTATCTTCCTCCTGTGAGCAAGCCCCTCATGTCGTTTCCTGCGCGTTCGACTGACGGTATTTTGTTAGTACATCGCAGCCGGCGCGGATGGCTTACCCGCTTACACGGATACTACGAAAACGGCCCAGTGGTCGAAGGATTTCACCGGCGGTACCAAATATGGAGAACTTCCCATCTACACCGACAAGTTGACTGTGTAGGATTGGAGCTACGAAGGACTTGCGCGAACATGTTGGATAGAGTCCAAATTGTAGGCCGTAAATAACGCTTATTCTTGATGTATATCGACAACAGCGTTGTCGATGCGTTGATCGCTTTTCGTTCATATGTGCTGTGTATTATAACACGTTCGTTTGTACCGTGTACTTCAACCCAACTGGGGCTTGTGTGATGTGCCGCCATGCTAGCCAGCACTTTGCCAGTTGTAGGAGAGATGATATAGATGATGTATTGCTCAAACGCTTATACAGATGCTACAAATCATGGGTTCACTCGGGCACATCCTCGTCATCAGAATCGCTTTCTACGGGTACCGTGATCATGTCGTTCAGACTTTCCATCAAGGTACACTGTAAGCGCTTGGAAATCGGCTTCGATATGATTGAACTCACCAATGAATAAATGGTCGGAGAATCCGTACAACCTTTGCAACCTCTTGGATGAACGTCGCCGACAACACCTGTTTATCCGAGAACCTAAAGGTAGTACGAAGTAGGTCAAATACACGCCCTATTAGCCAATACCACGTCAAACAGACCCTTCAGAGACGGCAAAGGAACGACATTTCAAAAGATCAATGTCTCTGCGGTCGGGTGTCAGAAAGTGATGACCAAGCAATGCAATACTACTCAAACATACTTATGACTCTTGTCCACTCCCTTGGGCGCGGTCTTCAACTCGTCGTCGCGACCAAAGATATTCTGACGCTCTCCCTTTGGATGCGGGTGTGGTGCCCCGTAACGTGCCACGAACTCTGGTTCCGAAATGACCTGGCGGAAACGGTCTGAAGAACGTTTGATGTGGTTCCTTGCACAAACGTCGTCACCGGACCTGGCTAGAAGTGCAGAGGCTCTACCGTATCATGTTAAGCTCGTTCTTGCCCGGGCACCATGCCCCAGCAGCAAGCATACTCTCGTCTCCCGGTTTGACTGCACGGGTGGATTAATCATGAAGAACAGTAGCCAAAGAAGGGAAGGATTCTCACTGCGTCTAGTGTCATGCACACTCAATCAAGACAGGACACCCAAAGAAAACAAAGACGTACAGATAATCTCCAACACGCGTATCAGACGAGTTATGAAAAAGAATGCATTATAGAAACTCACAGAAAGCGAATATCCCTTTCCTACCGCTCCTAGAAAAACCGGCAGAAAACTCGGTCTTGTAGGGTGTCTTATCGTTACTGAATCGGACCTAAGCTTGGCTCAGCGAGACGGAGTACACTTCATGACGCCACTGACATCACGGTAGATTCGATGAACGTAGTCTTTTGGGGGTAGTTGAGGGATATGTGGATCGACTTCAGTCAGCATTGTAGTGAAAGCCTCCACGAAGTTTAGGAATTCTTTCTCGCAACGTCGATAGACAGGCTCTGGAAAGCCAAAGCACGCTGTGAGTAGCAATATTCATAATCGCAGTGGTGACGAGGTACTATACCATGAAGCTTGAACCTGACAGCACGCCGTGCATCAGCTCATCGCAGATTGGTTGGAGCCCACAAATGTACACTCACCAAACGCGATCATTACATGCTGGGTCTTGCATGTGCATCAGGAAATCCAGCATATGCTGAGATATTTGTCCCTCGGGCGCTGGCAAACAACTTGTGAGCCACCAGGAGCGTCGTTTGAGAGATTAGCAATATGCACCCCATCCGGTCTTGGGAGCCTCGACGACTTTGCCGACCACCTCCTGGCCGTCCTTGAGTGCGACCTCGCCCTCATCCTCGTCTTCGGCGTCCTCCTCGACTACTTTGCGCTTCTTTTTCGCGGGGGTCCCCTTTTCTGACGTGCCGCGCTTGGACTTGGGGGCAGCTGAGGGCGCGGTCTTGGCGTTGTGCACGCGCTTCGAGGATGACGCGACGCGTCGTCGTTTCTTCTGAGGCTTGGTCTCCTCCTCGTCGAGCGCGTCGCTATGGATGGATGCTGCGTCGTCGCTGTCTGATTCAAAAGCGTCTTCGTAGTCTTCTGATCCGCTCACGTCGTCAACGGGTGATTCGGACCGCTTGCGAATGAGTTTCCTGGTTCTGGTGCTGCTGCGCCTTGCCATGGAGAGAAGGGAACGGTGAAAATCGGTATGACTATATAATGCTAGTACGATGCCATGTCTCAGTCAGCATCACAAGGCCTTAGTCATGTCATTACGACCACTGGTCCGTACAAGGCCCGTGTCAATAAGACCGCTAATGGACCCGGGCCTTGGCGGGATTGCCATCGTGCAAGATATACAATGTCAATTATTAGAGGTTTCATCGTAGTACAAGCCCGTGACGAAAGTCGCGAGCCAGCGTGAGCGTGAGATTATACCAGCGACACCTTCTGTCCGTACCCGTTGAGCATGTCGACACCTAACTGCGTGCTCGATCAAGCTTTTCCATTCGTCTCGGGGTAGATGGAGCGCCCCGAAAACGGTTTCTGATGGTCGTCGACAAAGTGGATTGGAAAGACGGCAGTTGGAGGAGGAGGCTGGCGAAAACTATGCTTTCCGCCGAGTCGTTCGCGTCTAAACTTTACAAATGTTATAATGGTCTCTTCGGACGAACACGGCAGCGCAATCGAGTTCGTAAATGGGATACCGACTCGGATCGGGTGAGTGGAATAAATCGAAACACAGGCTCTTATAGTGTTTGCATCTTTTGGAGGTCCAAGATCATCGTATATACCAAATAGTTGAGAGTCATGTGAAAAGACCAGACACCTGACAGTTTCCTATCACTCTGTCGCGGGACACTCATCGCATGGATGGACGATGGTGTGGGTGGTTGTGTGGTGATCGCATCATTGTCGTTGTTTCATCGCCGTGACGCCATCGCCTCGTCCTCGTCATGCTGTCAAGTCGCCGGCGACTCGTCGACAGGGCTGGCCGGTCTACAGTGACGGCCCAAAGTCGCATCGGGCGTGTCACATGCCCTGCGCAGTCGATGTTGTGCTCGCTGTCATCCTTGTCGATTCCTTGAGGTGTGGAGCAATAGACATCAGTGTCGGCGGCTATTGCCCGAGGCACACACTGGGATGGCACAGCAGCTTTCACAACAACCACGCGATAACATCGGTACCAAAAATAAAACGAAAGATTGCTCGAGGAAGGGTTATTTTTTGCATTCCAACGGTGATTGACGATGCGAAATATACCCTGGTTACGAGATGAATCTTTTGTTCAGCCCGACGAACGCGCTGCGATCATGTGAAGTGTAGCAGTCTTGTGGTACTGCTGAGGTAGAATACGCTTGTCAGTCGTTACAAAGGTATCACCTTGGCCAAGTAGGTCCGTGAGTACAATTGTGAGGAGAGCTCCCGGGGCGAGCGAGATCGAGGGATATCGAAGTGGTAAAGAGGCGTAAAGACAATCAATCGTCCTCGTGAATGATAATTTTTTGCTCCGTTGCTGTGCGGAGTGCCTCGGCCGGCTGAGAGGCAGGCTCATCGTCAGCAGCTGCAGTGGACTCCTCGTGGGGGGTTGGTTCGGGACCATTTCCCTCTTCGTCCTCGTCCTCGTCAGTCTCCTCTCCGGGTCTCCTAAACACATGTTCCCTCCCGTTAATGAGTCGCCGTTTCTTCAATGGTGCACCAGAGGCTCCCTGGCCGGGACCAGCCTTGTCCGATGACTTCGTCTTTGCACGCTCCTTTTTCTTCTGCCTTTTCGCGCGATTCTTCGCGGTCTTGGCTTCAGCGAGGTCATTCGCTTCTTTTCGCCGCCGCTCAAATTCTTCTGTTTCTGCTTCCTGTTAGACCAGAAGTGAGTTTGGTAGATGGAGGAGAGGGAATGGTATCACGCACTTTCTTGGTTTGTTCTTCCATGATCTTGAGCCTCTCGTACTCCCGCCTCCTTCCCGCCTTATAGACGTGGAACTCGCCACTTCCTGCACCAGCACTTGAGCCTTGTACATTCTTCATCATCTCTCGCGGGGGACGTATTGTCTTCTCCTTTGGCGCAGAGGGGACAAAAGCCGGTTTACTAGGGTCCTTGAGGAGCCGTTCCAGCTGCAAACGCTGGCGGTCGAGCGGGGTAATCGCATGGTGTGGTGCTGGTGAGGCGGAGTGCGAGTTGGGTGCAGGTGAGTTCGAGTTTGACATGGATCGAGTTCAAGTCCTTGGCAAACATCCACCAACATTACAGTAAGCTTGTTACATAAACCTCTACTAGGATACATGACAATCGGGTGGAAACTGTTCCGTAGTGTATCGAAGGAGTGATTTACACGACTTGGTCCAATAGTCAGTAACGAGTCGACCGAAAAAAGTGACAGAAACTCACGAAGTACTGCGTTCACACAACCATCGTTCTCCGGATTATTGGTTATTTGAGCGTACTTGCCGAATACAACCTTGCCCCCAGTCGTGACCATTCCCAACTCTGATACGTTAACTTCGATCACCGTCCCTTTGGTCAAGACACCGAGCTGAGTATACATCGGTGATTGGGGATTTTTCTTGACACCTAATATCTGCAACTGGAATGTTGCCCTCAGGTCGGCTATTGAAATGATCAACTAACAACGCTAGACAAGAGACTGCAGGTGCTCACGATGAGTAACGTTCGCTTTTTTGTACCGCAAGGCCATCGGTCGGATGAATCGTTCCATCTTGACGGGTTTCCGTGTAAAGCTTTCTCCGACAAATGTAGCCTTGGTAACCATTCGCTTCCATGACTTGCTTTTGCTCTTGCCGGTTTTGACGACCTTGAACATCTCATCTTCCGCGATGCCCCGAACCTTGGGTAATGGCACAGAGTACTTCGCGGCTTTGTCTTTGCGTTTCTGCTTGATAGCGGATGAGAGTGCCTTGGCATCTTTTTGACCCTCGCGGTCGAGTAGGTAAGCAGGGAGAGCACCATCTGGGACAGCAGAGGAGTCTGATTGTTTGACGTTACGTTCGTCGTGTGCTTTGAGGGTCTTTTTGAGCTGGACCTTTTCCGCGTGACGCTTTGCATGAAGGATTTTCGCCTTTAAGCCAAACATCTTTTGCGCGACTGCAGACGCCTTGTGAGCAGCACGAGCCTCCCTCTTACGCCTTGGAGGGGTTAGAATTGGCCGGATCGGTTGCGGTGATACTCACTTGCGTTCGTAGTAGTCTAGTCGTCTGCCATGGCGTTTGATGTGCTCCTCGATGTATTCGTTCTACAAGTGACATGTGAGATCATGTAAAAACCCTGCCGTCTGGTTCCATGTACCTGCGGCTGTTTGCGGTATCAGTCAAGGATTAGTACAACTTGGACACTGGGACTTGCCATTGTGAACGAAGGATGGGAACTCGCGTGGCCTCTAAGATATCAGTAGTACGGATGTATTCGCTATGACTCGGAGCTGCGAGCGACTAGTTGAGATGATACGGTGTTCAAGTTGGTGATTCAGGCTAGCGGGTACGAAATTATGAAGTGCAGCTGATACGGCCACGGCAACTGCCGAACCCGCCAAGACACGACCACGTTCACGACCGCGCCTGCATCACCCCTCGTCATGTGGCAAGACTCTAACAACCACTATGGCGCGTCGTCGTCTCAACACGCTCCTTACTACCCAGTACAACCACAACAAAATGCACCTCTCCAATTCTACGCAGCCGGCTCAGACCAGGGTCAGTTTTATCCTGGCTCCCGTTCGAGTCTAGAAGGCAACATGGGCACCTCGACCTCAATCCCAGCCGGCGGCGTCCCTCAGACCCACAGTGGTACTATTCAACAGCCCGGTGGATGGTGGACTGCATTCGGCGACGGCGGATTTGAAGGTGAACCACCATTACTAGAAGGTATGAGTCCCATCAATTCTTGAACTCTTCCCGAACTAAGTCCTCCGCAGAACTGGGCATCAACTTTTCGCATATACGAGCCAAATCCATGACCGTGCTCAATCCACTCCAGCGCATAGACGAGCATATTATGGACGACGCTGACCTTGCGGGCCCTCTCCTCTTCTTTTTCCTGTTTGGCATGCTCCTGCTTCTCGTTCGTGTTCTTTTTTTTTTCAGGTACAGCCAGTTGACTGACGCGGAAAACGTTCCAGTCTGGAAAACAACAGTTTGGCTACATCTATGGTTTCGGCTTGCTGGGGTCCGTATCGATATACGCCCTCCTCAATCTTATGTCCGACAAAAGTATCGACATTTATCGTGTCGTGTCCGTCTTGGGCTACTGCTTGCTTCCAATGGTCGGCGTCGGAGCTGTAAGCGTCATCGTCACGCTCGAGTACGTATTCCACACCTCAATTTCATTGACATCCACTCACTTGTTATGTGTGCGCAGTGGATTCATTGGCTACTTGCTCTCCTTACTCTCTATTATATGGTGCACTTTTTCTGCATCAGGCATCTTCGTAGCTGTCCTTCGCATGTCGGAACAGCATTTGCTGGTCGCATATCCCGTTGGTTTACTTTATGGATGTTTTGCATTGCTGAGTGTCTTCAACGTAGGTGCAGGTGGACCTTCTGGTAGATAGGCTACCTGATCGTGAATTATGACACTTTACAACTTTTGCTGGACTCAAATTAGTACCATCCTACTACTACTCTAAGGACAGCCACGTCCCAGAATGAGTGACCCGATGATGAGGGTTCTCCTGGTATCAAGATTAAGTTCAATATAGGTTAATCGACACTTGCATCTAGTAACTCTTGTTGAATGTCCCGTCCGACCTCAGCTGCCGGCTGTACAGGGTCAACAGCGCTTCCATGATCTGCTCGAGTGGCATTGTCGCATATTCATGAACATATTGGGGTAGGGAGTCCTCGAGGTTAAATCCCGACTTTTTAAAGAAGGGATGCATCACGTCCGGTGTAGCCTCTCCGAGTTGACGCATCGTGAGTCGCTGTATCTTCCTTTCCCTCGGTTCATACACCAATGCCGGTTTTCTTGGGCTAGTCAACGAACTGGCAGCCGGCACTGGCGACGTGTTGCCCTCTACATCGTGCGGTTGCGTTGATCGTCTGGCGCCATCCGTCACAAAAGCACCCTCGTCCGCAGGAGCACCTGCCTTCATTGACAATGGCACGATGGTGATGTCTTCTGCGGTCGGCACTGGCATTCCAGGCTCTGCCACGGATCCCATACCCTTCCTCCTCACAGGTGGTGCAGGTGGACTGCTGGCCTGTGTGCTCGTCGATGTCTGCACCTGCTCTAGTTCCCTCGACAGATTCTTGCGTAGTCCCGTGAGCCACGCGTACAGCGCCATGTTGAGCGTGATATAGATGTCTTCCGGGCTCTTGGTCCCCCCTTGGAACGTGCTGTAAAAGTCGTACACCAGGCGGGCGGTGAGGTCTTGAACGAACTCTTCAGTGATCATGAGCATCTTCATGGAGGGTAGACCGACGATATTGGACTCGACGGGGTTTTTGAAGAGCGACGTCACCCAGGACGGATCTCGGGAGAGTGTAGCCGTCGACGGCAAAAGTGATTGATGTTGACTGAACTTGGAGATATCCAGGGAGGAGAATGACAGATGGACTTCTCTGCGAGAGGGCAGACCGTCTTGCACGGTCCGGTTCAGACTGGCGTGCACACCACGGCCCATGAACTGCGCAAGTTCAGTATCCGCCATCGAGCGAGGGAACACAATGAGTCGGAGCACTTCAAGCCTAAGGCTCATTTGTTGGCGGACTAAATGAGATATATCCGTTTCCGTTTCTTGGAATTTGGTCTTTGCCGACTGCAGGAACGCGGCGGCCACCTCCGTTAGCGGCTTGCCTGGCCGAGGGACTTGAGTAGCGCGGAAGGCTTCTGACTCTCGACTAGCCCCAGCCCGTTGAATGGCTATGTTGGTTTTAAATCTGTTGACGTAGAGCATGAGCTTGGGGATGGTAGATATCGTCGCCAACGCCGTGATTTCTTTGCCATGTACAGTGAATGCGAGCAGAACGGGCCGGTCCTTGTCTCCAGCGACTGAAGAGATGA
Source organism: Tylopilus aff. striatulus (assembly GCA_038094335.1). Taxonomy (NCBI): domain Eukaryota; kingdom Fungi; phylum Basidiomycota; class Agaricomycetes; order Boletales; family Boletaceae; genus Tylopilus; species Tylopilus aff. striatulus. The sequence goes on along the minus strand of JBBPTY010000261.1, from coordinate 1,006 downwards.
ATGACCAGTCGTCGTGAATATCCACTTGAACTGGGTCAGCTCTGCAATGGAAATCAATTACATCGTCCCTATTTTGGGTATGAAAACTGACCGGTAAACTAGTAAACGCTGGTGCTCAGACTCCAGCTCAGCGCTCAATGGCCCACTGGTCATGGTGAGTTCCAACAACCTTGCTGAAGTGGACCCCGACACGAGAACCTCTTCATGCCTGCTGACGGTGTGGAACATGCAGTCTGCTACGATGACATGGCCAGAGATATTTCCTTTCGCGAATATAGCGACATCTGCGACTGAAAGAGACAGCTCCCGACTTCTCTCCAAGAACCTTGTGCGAATGAGGATATCGTCCATGTTGAGCGTGACGTTGCTGATGGATTGGCCGAGGTCAACATTGACTTCGATCGAGCGTATGCGGACAATAATGGCTGTAGTGACTTCCTGCTTGACCACAGGACGTGGGGCAGGCGCGGGTGAAATCATCCCTGACGCATCTGGAGAAGTTTGCTGCGAGGTAATGAGCGGGATATGGTCCAACCATACCGCCTTGAAACACAGCATATCCTGCAGGCGAGAGAAGCGTACACCTCCCGACATGTCAGTGGTGACGACTAAAGATACCATGCTGTCGATATTCCGGTCGGAATCCTCGGTCTTGGCGAAGGATAGCGAAAATGCAAGGTTGCGAGCAGCTAGGTTGACGCAATCTTCACTCAGGAAACCATGCTTCAGACCGGCGGTGAGGCCATCAACAGACCCTGTGAAGGTCACCCTGTCGGCACTAGGAGAGATACTCATAACGAATCCTCCACTCTCCCACTGGAAGGCTGCCAGGACGTTAACATCAGGTTGGCACGTCAGCTCGAGGGTCGATTGGTCGATGCGGAGTGAAAAGTTAATTTGAAGTCGAGAGACCTCCTGCAGATTTGGTGCTACCGCAGGAAGTGGGGGTTGCACTGGCTCGCTATCTTCGCGTGTCATCGGAGATTCTGGGAGTTCGTCGTGATGA
>JBBPTY010000260.1:0-22389 GCA_038094335.1 Tylopilus aff. striatulus | reverse complement strand
TACAACTCAAACATACCAATCTTGGCGCGTAATGTGGCCAGATGCTTCTGTGTGTCCATCACCGTTTTTTTTCGATCCTCGAGATCTTTCTGGAAAGGAGTTGAGCCATGCAGCGCCCTCGGTCAACGGAGAACACCCTACGAATTTCTTCTGGTATTCGGCGTCCTGTTTTCTGATGGTTCGCTCCTCTGCTGCAAGTGTATTGGCCTCACCGTTAATAGTGTCGAGAGCTTGCCTGGCGTCGCGGATTGTCTGATCCAGTCGCTTTTTGACCTCAGGATCAACTATCGCTTGTTAGATCACTTGCAAAATGAAACCTCGAGAGGACGTACCAGCGCTACTAACGAGATTACGAGCTGGCCGAACTGCACGGGTTGTATTCTGTGCAGTACGTCTCCCGTATCGCGAGCGTTGGACGACGTTGACAACGTTGCCAGCGATGAAGGTAGTGGAGATACTTTCACCACGAGGACCGAGACGCGAGACGGCTTCCATCGCGATGGCTACATCAACCTTTGAACCATCGAGTGCAATAGCCTGCACAAATATGTGACGGACATCAAGGGAATAAAGCGACAACGCACCGTCCGATGTAAATTTATTTCCCGGTTTAGATACCATAGCAAGCCATCAGGACAGTTGATTTTATCAATACCATATGTGTCAAAACCTAGACGCTTGAGCTGCTCAAGATTAGAGGTGCCTATTACAGTAGCAGTCGACAGACCTCTTCGTCATCCATTGGGGGACCAGGATGTTCGACTTTTGGACGGAACCAGATGTTGATTTTCTGGTCTTTCCTTAAACCTCCCTCGTTCGAGTCGTTCAAGCAATGATTCAGTAATTCATAGTCTTCTTCGCATTGTGTGACGAAGGTCTTGAAACCAAAGTAAGCATTTGATATCGCTAATAATCGCTGGATAGATGAATACCTACCTTGAGTTGATTTACGTTGAAACAAGCCTCCACAGCATTCGTGAATCTCTTGTCAGGCACACTGCAGCAGATCATCGGGGGTTCAAACACCTCCATCTTGAATCTACTTTGGTTGTTGCGAAGCCAGGCAACCGCGTCAGCATGAGGGCGGTCCCATGTACGAAGGCTTTCGAGCTTTCGGTGACGTTCATCGTCTAGTTGTTTAAGCCTGGGAATGAATCAGAAAGTAATCGAGTTGACGGTGGGCAGATAAAGTTACTGAGCCATAGCGTCATCAATTTTGGCTTTCTGCGCGGCTGACGAATCGACGTTGGCCCTTTGACGTCCCTGGAGTTCCTCTAAATCGATTTTCGTACGACTATTTTCCGAATTCAACTGACGCTAAATGATCGGTAGATGAGTCATCAAGGAGAACATCCTGAAAAATTACAACTAACCATTGCGCCGTTGATTGCTCCAAGATCCTCCAGTTCGGGAGGGTTGTCGACCTCATTCTGCATCTTCCTGATCTGGTTCTCCAGGTCCTTGATTTTCTTCGCACGGTCTTTCTCGGCACGTTTTAAGTCATCGAGTTTATTCGTGACATCCTCAGCCTCGTTCTCCTACAGGAAATTCAGTCTATATGGTCCAAAGGGAGTGTACGGGAGAAACAAACGAGTCTATCACTTTCAGTCCATCTCGCCTTCATCTGCTGGAACTTTGCCTTGGATGCATTCTTCTTCTTTTCTCGCACTTTCTCAAATTCCTTATGCTGAGCGACCAATTGTCTATCAGAGTCATACATTCGTTCTGCTACGGGAAGCAGGCGTAAACTCACTCGCGTTTCTTGTGCGCAGGAGCGTTTTTGTCTCTGAGCTTTGTGACGCGAGCGTGGAGGTCGCGCTGGCGGTCTTTGGCTTGCACATAACGTTCTTTCACTTCATGGTACTCATTGACAGGTATCAATACTCTTAGTATGGAGATCTGCGGGGTATCAACACAGACCAGGTGTATGCAAGAGTACAAGTAGACGTGCCTCTTTTTCAATCTTCAAGCGCTCTTGGTATCGCGCTACGTCACGCTCAAGTTGAGCATTCCGCTCTTCCATCACTCTGAGCGACTCCTGTTCCTCCTTTATCCGCTACAGTCATACTATAAGCAATCCTGTTCATATTGGCATGATAAGAACATCGCACATCCTCTAAAGCTTTGAGTTCCTTGCCCGAATGGATCAGGATATCGTGCCATCCAGTTAGATTTGAGTCACCCGCGGCCCGTTGAGTCTCCCTTAGTAGCTGCTGAGGAGTCATTTGCGCAAATTCGGAAACTTTGTCTTGCGGAAGGAAGGAACTAGAGAATACACATGAGCTCAGTCGCGTCATACAGCTTGCCTGAGATTTGCCTTACCAAAGATTGCCGACTTGGACGTTCAGCTTCGCCATCCGATTGGAAATTTCTTTACCAGTGACTTGCTGACCGTTGAGAGTAAACGTAGATGCTCTCGTCTTTGCACTGATATTACGTCGGATGACGAGATTGCGCTCTCCTTTCGCAGCTTTCATCTCAATTTCAATGTAACCGGTATCCTTGTCATTTTTGACAAAAGAACTGAGTTCGTTGGCACGCCCTAAGACCTGGTGAATGTTAGTATGCAGTCTCAACACCCTGCCGTGCGGACTGACGCTAGGGGACCAATTGAGACCAAGGCAGATTGCACATGAGATGCTACTCTTCCCAGTGCCGTTGGGACCGACGATCATGTTCAGATATGGGCCCGGATGGAACTCGACCCAATCGTAAGTGACGAAATTCTGTAACTGGACGCGAACTATGGATCCAGGGATGTAGCTACAAGTAGAATGTGAGAGTAATATTCGTATTGCAAGTGTGGCTTACCCATCATCATCTCGGGGCAATGTTTGAACGCGTTCTCGCTGGAGCTGATTCGGGCTGGAAGGCACGGACGCACCGACGGAGTTGACCCTAGCGCGCTTACGACCCCGGGACGTCCCCTCCCCTTGCCCGTCATCTCCTTCTTCATCAAGTTCTTGGATGTCATGATCATACTCTCCATCTTCCTGTGTACCGTTAGGTCGGGAGGGTATCTGCGCCCTATCCTCGTCTTCCTGGTCAGACTCGACGCGACGTGCTTTCTCTCTTTTAGTGTTCTCCTGTTTGACTTTTTCTTGCCTATTGTTCGCGTTAACCTTGACGTACTCCTGGATGGAACCCTCATCGTCAGCTAGGGTGGCTGAACGTGTACGACGTGCCATGGGTGTCCAGAGCCAATTGATCACGAGAGACGCGCCTCGGTTATGTTACTTCAGGGCAGGTCATTTCGAGTCGCAGATCTGCCAGTAGTTCAAGTTGGACGGTCGACCACCGTCGTCATCGACCTCGAAGATGAGCATTCGAAGAAAAAGTACTACGCACGATCTTGCGACCCTTCGCCTGCACCCAGATGGCTCTCGCGTCCAACAGTCCTCGGTCAACGCCAGACGCCGCACGGCATCATCCACTGTACTAGATTCTAGAGGGAACTGGTTCGCCAAAGATGCCGGGGGTAAAACCTCAGTCAAGACCAGGAGGGCCACCAGCACGGTACACGCGGGCGATGCGGAAGGCGAGTTTATCGATCTCTCCAGTGACGAGGAACACGACACGGACTCGTGCAGACAGAATAAGAGTAAATCGCGAGCGCACGATGTCCGAACCCCAGACGAGGCACTCCAAGAGCAGGAGCAGGAACAATTGGATGCAAGGAGTAAACGCCGTCTTTCTTTCATGCAAGATCTCAGCTTTCTAGATCCTTCCCCCGTCTCTGTCTCCTTTCTCGAACAAGAAACAGACACTTCAGGTACCGCCTCTGAACGAGAGCCCGTTGTCTCATTCTCGGACCCAGACTCCGTAAGTCTTTTATCAAAGGGCACAGCTACTCATTGACAGCATCCGAGGATCTCTTGAAAGCCATTCACCATTTTGCCAGCTGCCACTATCGCGAAAGAGGGCAGCTATACGACAGCAGCAGAAGTTATCGTGGAATAAAAAATGCGAGGCGCAAAGAATCGCGAAGGAGTATCCATACCCTCGAACACCAGATCAGCGACTCTGAGACCATACCCACGGATACGGAGGACGAGTCAACGGAAGAGGAACAAGATGCGGAGGAAATCGTGGACTCCCAGGACAGTGGGAAGGACGGACCCAAGACCAAGGGCGATGGTTACGAGAAAGATATGTACAAGGCCCTCGACGGCTCCGCCCTCATGGCTATAGGTTCGTCAACCATCATCTGAGTTCGAAGGTGGCTCAACATGTTCTAGGTATCGTGCTGCAGGAATTCGTAGCGCACACACTCTCCCCAAGATCCGATGTATCAGAGGAGTCTCGAATCCCGAAACGGAGCAGAACTGTCTAGGAGGACTGTTCTTACTGGTATGACGCCAGTGCCGAGACGATGGAGTACGTTGAACATCAAATGTCGAATATGTGCATAACTTGGAGATCAAGGGGCTCAACGACACATTCCTGTGTAGTACGCTCATGCGCAGTGACTAGCGAGATTGAAAGCTGGCGGTGCACCCTTGACAGGGAAGATTGTCAAGATCCTAACGCATGACTCTGAGTCTGATATAAATCCCCCGTTTTTCTCCTTCACCACTTTCTTCGATATGAAAGCATCTCCCGCTCTCGTACGCATCGGCAAGGTCGATCACTGCCTTGGCCAGTAACTCGCGATGATTTTATACTTATTACCAATCTTGTTGGCCCTCCGCATCCGAGTTTGCACAACTATGGTCTCAGGTCTCCCAACCATTCATTCGCCTCCTTCCGAGTGCGTCAGTACGCTACCCTCCTTCTCATCCGTCAGGTAACTGTGAAGATTGGAACGCCAATTTGACCTGCCGAAATCAGTTCCTGTATTCGTTCATCCTTACTATTTGTCGTGGGCTTCGCTCGCGAATAGTGCTCGAGTTAATGCAAATTAAAGTGAAGCAACAAAGTAGGGGAAGTGCACGATAACAGTGTTCGCTACTTCGAGGATGATGATGATACCGATGGCTTGCTGTTTGAGTCGAGTTTCAAGATGTACTCGTCCGTCAAGGTGCCGTCCTCCCACCGCTTTAATATGTTACTTCGGTAAATGCCCGAATTCGATCCACCAAACACCTTGAGTCGTGCCATGCGCCGATCCCGTAACTTGTTTTTTGGTAACATGCCAGAAACAGCATGATAAATAATCTACAAGGGTAGAAGAAACTTGATTCTGGACACACGAACCACCCAGAAGAAGACACGCACTTCGTTTGGCTTCTTTTCCATCATCGTCTTATAGGGGGTCTCTTTAAGACCACCAGGATACATGGTATGTTTTCTGTATACGAGTTGCTCGTCTTTTCTCCCTGAGACCTTGATATTCCGCGCGTTGGTCACCACGACATAGTCTCCACAATCCACTGCATGGTAATTCGAAAAACAGACTCAGAGGGCCGAAAATGAACAAAAACGTACCACCCTTGTCGTAAATGGGTTTGTGCTTCCCCATGAGCACGAGCGCGATCCTCTCCGCGAGTTTTCCGAGCACCCTGTCAGATGCATCGACATGGTGCCATACCCGAGCATAGGCAAGCGCTGTCTGTCATTTTGTTTTTCTGTGAGTACGAATTTGAAGAGGCAGTTGATAGCACGCTCACATTGCCAATTGCCTGCGACATGGTTGGTATTATGCAGAGCGGGAGGTCGGGGTAGAGTACGTAGAGCACTCGGCTTCATCAAAGTTCACACATTAGATTATGTAAGCAACCCCGGGCTGATCAGACTCACCCAAATGCGGAATATAGAAGATAGTACTCCAACACTCCCTTAGTGAGGTGCAGAGATACGAGAACAAATAGCACAGGTTCACACTGCCTAGCATCGCATAGATAGAAGTAACAACTTGAAAATACAAAATATGATTAGCTAGATGCATCCTTATTTTTGCCCCTCCGTTTGCTGGGAGTTTTTTGACCACTGGTAGCATTGGTTTGTGCCTCAGTTTTCGGTGGGATGGCTGGTGATATAGCAGACGGTTTCGAAGCCGTCTTTGGGTTCGCTTGCGATTGTCCTTGGGCCTTTGGCCTGTGGAGGAAGTTCAACAGGAAAGTCGCCAAGCCTCCGCTCAAGACATATGTTAGCCACTTGGGTACCCTAGCGAGGTAGCTGTAAACCAGTGCCCAAGCCTGTGCAAAGTAATCCAGGATCCATTCCCTGGCATGCAAATTAGCCCCGTAAAATAATCACTCATTGAGAGTTATGCCAACCGTTCACCCCCTGGGCCGTACACCGACACCCAGGGCTCTTTGTGACGCCATGCTTCCTCTTTGAGGAATTGGTACAGAACCTCGGCACTGAGTCGAAACTGGCCCGCTCGATAGAACCGAAGGGTCTTTCCTCGGTCCTTGAGCACAACAAGGGTGGGTGGACTAAAATAAGAGATGAGTGGAATAGCGACGAGAGCAAGACACTGAAACGTACGACCACACGACCCACTTGGTGGTAATGGCGGTGACGTCCAGGTAATCAATCCTTGCAAATCGAACATGTTCCAAATCACCCTTCTCCAGGGTGTAGTTGAACGCTGCATCAAAAGACTCGTCGACAAATTTAGATATCCCTTCCGGCTGTCCCGAGGTAGAGGTTCTGAGACGACACATTAAGCGAGGGCAAGACTTGTCCGAGGAAGCATACTTACATTACAATAAACCACACCCGTTGCTCCTCTTCCTCCGGCGTTAATGTTTCATTTACAATCAGGTCTGCATAGTTGGAGTCAGTGATGAGAGGGATGCGCTCATCCCAGACGATAGGGGGAGTTCCAGTGATATTGATGAAGGAAGAAAGCGCTGCAAGAGGGCCGCCGGTGATCAAATTGTCGAGGAACGAAGACTTTGGTGGAGTTTTTCCGCGTTTTCCTGGGGTTTCAGTGGGCTGTGGTGGCGCTTGGGACTGGGCCTCCGCAGGCACAGTGGGGACGGGCTGGCCAGGGGACCAACCTGCAGAGAAATATTGGGCATTGGCAAGTCCAGCGACCACGAACAGACCAGATATGAGGGCTAGCGGCTTCATGGATGGGAGTCGTGTGGACAAGGTTAAGCGTGAGGGACAAACAACATGACCGTGACGTGCCTACTAACTGGGAGCAAAACTCTGGGCTATATATTGAGACTGACTCGCTGACACAGCCGTAATAACACATCAACATCGCCCCCAGCCTCGTCCACTCGGACCCTCACGAGTGTACTCACTTACAAGAGATGTCTACAAGATGGTCCGCCTCAGGCTGGGTTTATCTTTGGTTTCTACCTCTCATGTCCCGATGGGCGCGAGCAATACCTACCGACAGTGAGTACCGTCAGTCTGGTCGAATACAGTGGTCTGATACCCAACCACTGCAGTTCCTTCTGCCGCCTCTTTCTACGTCTCGAATCTTCCGGACCTACATCAAAATACTACCCAGCCGCTACACATATACGCTGGACATATCCTTTCAGAACCAAATGCTTCTTCTGCGAGCGAGCTTGATGTCCTTGCACATCTTTTTTTCGTGATGGTCAAGGCGCGGCGAGCAGCCGATAAAGAAAGACTGATGTTCTGGTTCAACGTGAGTATCTATATCCTTAACGCGGCCCGCAACACGAAATACATTTGCGCGTAGGGTGGTCCAGGATGCTCGTCTTTTGATGGACTTATGATGGAGGTTGGTCCTTGGAGGATAGATGGAAAGGGCGGCCTGAGAACGGTGGAAGGAGGTTGGGAAGAGTACACAACTATGGTCTTCGGTGCGCACTCACCCCACATTTTGCGCTTCCTCATTCCTTACCATCACTCAGTCGATCAACCCGCGGGGACGGGACTGTCATACACTAGCACTAACCACTACATACATACACTACAGGAGGCATGCTTTCTTCACACCCTTGATGCTTTTCCAGTTTCCGACTACCCTTGACAGGCGGCAGACCACGTAATCCAGTTTCTCAAGATTTTCTACAAAGTTTTTCCGGAATATCGATCAATCGATGTCAGTCTACTTCCTTGTGCCGTTTCCATGTACTCACGTCTGGCAGACCTATCTTGGTGGTGAAAGTTTTGCAGGACAGTATATACCCTATTTTGGTGTGAATTTCTCCGGAATTAAGTCATGCAGGCACTAATATATCTGCAGCGGATGCTATTCTTAAATCAAGTCTACACATTCCATTGCGTGGTGTTGCCATCGGAAATGGCTGGATAGATGGCCGCAATCAATATCCCTCGTATCTCGACTTTGCAGCTACCCACGGTCTCATTGACAAGGACTCACAGGTATATTCATTCACTACTTCCACGTAGATACAACATTGAACACTGGAAAGGACTACAGGAATCGTAAACAAGAAACTGATCATTGTCTTGCCCTGTATGAGGGAAAAACTTTGGAACCAGTACATATTGACGACTGTGAGAAGCTTACCACCGATGTTCTCCAATCAAAGACTCGGACGTGGGCCAATTCATTGTCTCACTTTATCATCGCTAATCGTAAATAGCATGAATGGAGCGCAAACATGCGTGAATATCTACGATGTACGATTAGAGGACGACTACCCCGCTTGCGGAATGAACTGGCCACCGGACCTCAGGGACATAGCCGCTTACCTTTCTGTGCGTTCTTATTCGCATTACTTTCTCGCTCGTGTACATGACGATATTCCCAGCGTGGAGATGTCATCTACTCTCTGCACGCAACTGCAAAATCTGAGAGCTGGGTCGAGTGTCAGGGCCGCGTCGGCTCCGAAATGCGTTCCCATCTCTCAGCGTCCGCCTCCTCAATCACACTCTTGCCGAACATTCTCGAGCAGATCCCTGTGTTACTGTTCGCAGGTGACCAGGATTACATATGTAACTACATGGGGATTGAGAAACTGATCGATAGCATGACATGGAATGGCGAAAAGGGCCTTGGCGTGAGTCTTTCATTCATCTTTACTTGCTATTTCACCGCGTCTCGTTCTCTGCTCATGTTTTTCTCTGTATAGACAGCGGCAGAGACCAAACCTTGGACTGTAGCGGGGGAATCAGCCGGGACGTGGGTTTCATCGCGGAACCTCACCTACGTCAAGGTACTGGCTCACTTTTGTTCATGACGTTCCGCCGTTACCCACCTTGATGATACGCAGGTTTTTAATGCCTCACACATGGTACCATATGACGTTCCGGACGTTGCCCATGATATGATCCTTCGCTTCATGGGCGTGGACTTCTCTGCTATTCTCGAGGGTTCAGCACGGATACCCAGCAGCGTCGGCGACGACGTTAAGCCCATTTTCATGGACGACGAGAACCCCCCTACCTCGACCGGACCACCTGGGAAGACATCCAAACAAACAAAAGCGGACTGGGATGGTGAGTGGCTCTCCTCTTTATCCCATGTGGCTGGAACTGGCGAACGATTGCAGCGTACTATAATGCGGGAACGGTCGCCCTCGTCTTTTTGCTCGTCGCTATTGGTCTCGGCGTTTGTTTATGGTGTCGGCTCCGCAAGGGGCGTGTCCGGATGTCGAAAGAAGCTGGTGATACGGAGGAAAATATTCCCCTCAAAAGCACGACTGAAGGCGACATGGATGAGTTCGACGATCTGGGGATGAGGCGAACAAGAAAAGGAAAGGAACGGGCGATCGAGGATGAGGGCACGCCCATTTTCGATGTGGGTGAAGCCGAGGAGGATTAGCATCAGGGTAACTCTTATTCTTTTATCGGGCCTCGCTGTGACTGTACGGATAGACTGCATTTTCATCCGAAAAATATCCTACTAGAGAGGTTTCCTTCGCGCTTCATACTATTCTTACATTTGGATTTCGCCGATGATGACTGCGTCTACCCATTCCCCAGCCGCCAATTGTGATGGACTTCCTTCTTTGAGCATGGGTAGCTGTACAAGCGCATTTGCCCCACTCAGGCTCGCAACTCGGCTCGACCTCTGACCCCCAGTACTATATGCCTTGAGGCCATCCGGCGTCGCTTTTACGATAATGCGATGGAATTCCACTCTGGCATGCAAATACATCGCGCCCTGAATCTACGCACATTGCAAATGGTGAATCAATGCACTCAGCCGCCTTGTCCGCTGGGAAAAAAACCTACCTGGACTTTGAGGCGGGGGAGCTGACATCTCTCCACCGGCCATCCACTCAACTTCCTCAACGCAGGCACTACGAAGACGTGGAACGTGACGAGGGCTGATGCCGGGTTTCCGGGGAGTCCAAACAAGAACTTGCGCTCGCCCGCGCTCGCACCGCCATGCTGCGCTGTGACAGGTATGCTTGCAAACGTCGTCGGTTTTCCGGGCTTTATGGACACGCGACCAAAGTGGATCGTGCCCTGGAAGCGCCGCTCGACGACGGGCTTGATGAGGTCGCTGGACCCCATCGAGGTACCGCCGGTGGTGATGATCAAGTCTGCTTCTCGCAGCCCTTTGGCGATGGCTTGGACGTGTGCATCGACGCTGGATGATATAGTAATTTTTTTTCAGTCGGAACGTCTTTCCTCTGGTGAATATATGTGGTCTCACTCATCGGGTATCACGCCAAGGTCGATGACCGTATACCCCATTCCTTGGAGCGTCGCTTGCAACGAGGGGCGATTGGTGTCATATATCCCACCCCATCCGTCGCTAGGAAGCGGGTTTGGCGACTGAAGGTCCAAAATTTCGTTGCCTGTGCTTAAAATGGCTACGACAGGCTTGCGTCGGACCTTGACCTACGTACACGCCGTTACGTCGCTCAGCGGGTCGGGACAGCGACAAACTCCACAGACAAACCTCTTTTCGTCCAACAAACGCCAATGTACCGATCTCACCTCCCAAGCTCGTGATCACCTCGTTTTTCTGCAACACTAGATCCCCGATGCGGACGTCTGAACCGGGCTTCCTCACGTTTTCCCCGGCGGGAATCTGCGCGAGCGTCTTGACCTGGTTCTCTTCGGTGTCTTCGCCGTTGGCGTTCTTGACGCTAGACACAAGTTCCGTGTCTTCGACCATGATGACTGTATCCGTCCCCGCAGGGAGCGGCCCTCCCGTGTTGACACGGAATACGGACCCCGGTGGAACATCCCTGGTGGGCGTGTGCGTCTTCCATGTCAATACATCGTAGACGCCCGGCGGATCGGAAACTGCCAATCTGACATATCAGACCAGAAACGGAGTTGCAGCGCCATCTTACATCGGAGTGCGTAGCCATCGACATTGGTGGTGTGCGACGACGGGAGGTTTTGTGGAGCGTATACATCCTCTGCAAGGACGTGTCCCGCGAGGGCTGGGGTGACCTACGCGGCATGTCAGTCTGAGCGTGATATACTTCTTGAACGGTAGAATACAGACCGGGAGCTCGACGGGCTCCAAAGGGTGAACCTCTGTCAAGATCAACTGGAGGGCTGCCTCGAGGCTGATCTGCGGATACGGCGACACGCGATGACGACCAGGAACTGTACAACACGTTTTCAGGCAGTCTTGCATTTAACGGTCCTAGCTCACTCACCAGGTGCAGATGGATCATGGGAGAGCGGCCCTCTGGGCTGCGGAACACTGTGTCCCAGGTGATGGTGATGGTGGTGGTGGTGATGATGAAAATGGGGTTGGTCAGGCATACTCGACGGGATCCCCGATGTGTGACTCGTTCCGAGTGTGGCATGAACCTGTTTACCACTACCCCCCTTGATGAGATCGATCGCATGGGCGACGACGCCGTTAGATAAGAGTGCCTCCATGTTCTCTCTCACCGCCTTGACACTCCCGGGGAGCGTCACAACGAGGGTGTTTTCGACCGTGCCTGCGACGGGCCTAGACAGCGCGGCGAGCGGCGTGTGCTTCAGCGACGCAGAGAGTAGGAGATGCACGATCCCCGGCGCATCTCGCTCGATCAGAGGTGATATCGCCTTCAAGATTGACCGTCATACTTTGGTCAATAGGACGTGGTGGGCACGGTACCTCGGGCGTCCGATCCCTGACACCGAACCCAGTGCCGCCTGTGGTGATGATCCAGTCGATCATGCCTCGTTCTGCCTGGTCCCGGACGGTCTGACGGATCTGCGCTTCATCGTCTGGGAGAACGGTAGTAGATATTTCTTGATAGCCGTGACGTGCGAGGGTCTGCTGAATTTCAGGGCCAGACAGATCCTGGCTCTTACCCGAAGACGCGCTGTCGCTGACTAGATGTCCATGAGGCTCTTGTGCCTATCGCTAGTAGGGTAATTCATACCTGTGATGATCAGTATCCTGATGGAACTCATTCCAAGTTGATATGTATGCCAGCCGTTCGGGAGTGGTCAAGGAGTCAGTAGTAATAGTAAAGGAAATCCTTAGATCGAAAGCTCTTCTAGTCTATACAGCCCCACAGTCAGACTAGCTCGCTCCCCAAGTTGCTTTTCACGTTTTCTATACACCTCTGGACTCTCTTTAACCTGCCCCGTCTTTTCCTTGAGCGACTGAACTTTCGCAAATGGTTCCAGCATCCCACGTAGCGGCTCCAGGCTATCCATGAACCTGATTTCGGGTTCTACGTAAGAGAGAATTCGACGCAAGATGTCGTGCGACGGCGGGTATTGGAGAAGGGCAACGAACGATGCATCGAGTAATGCATGAAGAAACATAATGATCTAACAACGGATAAGCTTGGAAACACCAAAAGGTCCCTGGTCAAATACCTTAGGATATGGGGGAGAATCAACCCCGCTCGACATCATCTGTGTATCTGTGACCATCGACTTGAGTAGAGCCTCTACCTCATGTTCGGTTCCTCCTTGTATCCAATTCTCCAAAATCTGCAGGACGATGACCAGATCCTGAGCATCTGGTAAGTATTTCCGGATAGCGAGGCGCATCGGTGCTGCCGAGAACGGATATGACAAGCAGGCGAAAAGATAGGACCACAAGGGGGGTATGCAACCTTCCGACGCGTCAACGTCCATTGCGTTTTCTATCCTACGCTGTTTGTCAATGATGAATTTGGCCGAAGCCATGAGATCGTCTTCGGAGACATCCACGACGGTCGTCAGCGCAAACATCAAATTTTCCTGAGTGACGTGCAAATTTCAGGAAAAGAAGGAAGACAATAACGCAATAGAATCCTTACCCAATCGCCTCGTTGGCGTAGGGCCGTGATGAGGCAACCATCAAGCATAATGGTACTGACGACAGCATTTTCCAAAATGCAGCGTGTAATGCGAGGGGTATACGGATAATTGGTCGATGGTTCGGGAGCGAGGACAATATTGAGTATTTTCTTTACAAATTCATGTCCGAGAGCAGCCTCTTTTGACTGTCCCCAGCATAAGTGGTGAAATCATGGTGAAATATGTCATCCTTACGCTCTGTGAGTCAAGCCATTTCAAGAAGGTTTGCTCGGCTTTTTGTGCATTACGTTTCCTCAAATACTTTTGAATACTTGAAAGTATCATTGCGGACTTGGTCGGGTCATCATCTTGCGATTTTGGTTCGCGTGCGGCTTTGGGCTCTACCCATTGAGCCGTTAGAGGTGCTTTACCGAGTGCTGCAGCGATGCTAGACTTGAGTCGCGCGTCTACGGGAACGATGTGTATCGCAGAACGCTTGGGAGCGATCCTTTTTTCGTATATTGACGAGGGGGAGACGGTCAATAGGGCTTGGCCTTCGCTGGCGAGAGTGAGGCTTAGGTGGGGGTCAGATAATGCGGACGGTATGGGCATCGCATATGAAGTCAGAATAACACCGTAGGCCAAGTCCCATATTTGAAGAGATATCTCTCTAGTTCCTTCCGAGCCCACCACTACGGCAAGAAGCGCAAGAGAAGTGTTTAAGGACACAATGGAAATGCCTTGCCCTTTGGATGCGGGTTTGGTCCACTGGCGGAGACGGAAGTGATCGGATATGGGTGTCGAATTAAGTGTTGAATTTAGAGACAAAAGTTGATACGACGCCCACACTCCCCGGGAGTCTACAATATGATATGCCACAAATGCATATGATGGGAACGAAATGCTTACCAACAAAACTGAGGACTCCTGACGGGCTACAAGTGATGCCACATATAATGGCCTTGGTTGAGCCCTCCATCGGTATCTCACAAGCTCCGACTGAAACGATTCCTTCGCCCAACAGAGTAACTTGTATGTGTAAGACGAGGTCAATGCGACAGCAGCTCACGGCAACGCTACTATACGAGCCCGTGTCGCCCTGTATGAAGCTACACGATTTCAGAGGGAAGACATAAGTTTTCACATGTTGGCGTTCTCCAGGCCAATCAAGCCTGTATTTTATATCCACCTGTGCATTCGAAAGGAAGAGACTTCCGTCCTCGGAGACAAGTAGGAGAGGAAGTGTGTCGTGGCCGGTGACACATATTTGAACGGGCGAAATTTCAATCTAGCATGGCGTCGGCGAAGGTCATCTGATCTCGAGAGCAGGGAGAACTTACAAGTCTCGAAGTCTTCGTGCTTGCAGCGAGGGTCGTACCGGAAATTCTATGGTGTATCACCCAGACAGTACGCATACGGAGATGTGGGGCAAGATCCGTGATGTCTTTTATGAGGACGTAGCTGATAATCGACTTGTTCCCGTTCTCTGAGACGTACAAGCTAACGGCAGGTAGTGCGAAAGTGATTAGCCTCTCCACGGAGTACGAGGCGACAGCATAAAGATTCTGGCTCTGCATTGGCATCAGACTTGATGTCAACGGTGTAGAATAAGTTTTACTGACGTCCAATACATGGATGCCTTCTGATTGTCCGGTCACGGTAACATAGCTAGGACAATCGGGATTGTAGGTAGCGTAAACGGCTTCGAGGTTGTCCTTTTTCTGTGCTAAAGTGCTGCTGAGATACAACTGGAATGGTTCGCTGATGAATGTCGAGCTCATCGAGGTGGCCGACGCGGTCACTGGGCGTGGGAGTCGTCGATCTCATTACTATTACTGTAGTAAAACATGTTTCCACCTCTAACCACGTCGTCGTTTCGGGTTCACAATATGGCCGAATCGCCTGCAAGACAAGGCGCACAGCCAGCTGCGCAGGAAGACAACAGCCCGTTCCGCAAGGTCTTTGCTGCAGTCCAGGTATGAGACCTTCCACGTATGCATCGGCTTCGACTGTAACTTGTGACACAGCAAGCGCTTCTGATATGGGCTTTTTCACAACTTGGCGAGTGCATGAAAGCGTGCGGTTCCATCAGAAACTGAGCCTTTTGCAGCTATGAAGCTTTTCGTCCCTTCGAAACCCCAGACACCTCCAGTTGCTTCTGCCGGAGGCGAAACACCGCCCCCCGTCGGCCAAGTAAACCCTTTCCTTCTCCCACCACAGCAAGCCCACCTAGCATGGGCGCTTGGACAACCCCTCTCCATATATGTGTACTTCTCCACATCACCCAACGGTGACGTGTTTTCACGTCAATGGACCTCGGGATGGAGAGAAGACCAAGATAAGGATCTGCCCTCGTTTGTGTGGTCGAACATATCATTTGGAGATTGGAATGACAACAGAGTTGAATACCTTGATATAACTCTACCAGAGGTGTGTGGTTTAGCTGTGGTGCGCGTACACTATCTCACTTGAATCAGGCTGTCCAGCAGAACGCGTCTCTTTGGGCGGACATCTTCCTCACGAAGGAGAGTGCGAGTCCAGATCCCTCGGATCCCTCATTTGACCCTCATTCCGTACACCATATTCGTAAACGTTAGTTGGATCGGTCTTCATGGATTGGTCTTCATGAAACAATCGTCTTACCTGGCTTACGCTCTAGTATTGACTCGGTATTTACCTAAGGCCAAGACACGCAAAGAGAAGAACCTTTTGAGTGCTTCCGATGACGTAGAGCAGGAGGAGGAGGTATTCAGTTGGATTGTTACCTGGCCTATTCCGGTCCAGTCTAATTGTAGCTCACCAGGTCGTCGAGGAAAATGTAGTTGTCTCACATTGGTATAGGGTGCGCTGCTGCTTCCAATACTGAGCTGGACAACTAGGACTAATAACTAGACAGAACCTGACATTAGCGCTCATTTCTGATGGGACTGTCATTCCATTCGACAAACTGCCCCCGGTTTTGGGCGAACGTGAGTATTTATCATTGTGGACAAGAATCTACTTACGCTATTGTCAATAGATGTTCACCTGGTCCCTGGCTCACGGGATACCACTGGGACAAAGGGCTTCTACAAGCCAATTGTCTTCCCAAATGACTTCTGGCTGCTGCGGTCCCACCTTGCCGAGATTAATGCTACGACTCCAATTGTTCCATTGCAAGTATCATTCCAGCCCATGTCGTACTTCAAATTCCAACTGTTCGCTTCGATGACACATGGCTTTGATGAAGCGATAAAGCAGCAGGGCGGTGGTGCTGGAGCAGAACTAGATGAAGTAAAACGAATGTTACTCGAGACTAACCCGTGGTTCCTCGCCTTAACCGCAGTCGTCAGTATCTTGCACACAGTGTAAGTTTGACCGAAACCGGAGTTGTTGGTCTGGCTGACTGGCACAGGTTTGAAATGCTGGCATTCAAGTCCGATGTGGCGCATTGGCGTCAACGGAAGGAACTCGTGGGGGTGTCTGTCAGGTAAGCATGCCGGCGAGATTTATTGTCATTTCTCTGATTGTAATCCTGGAACCTGCAGAACGGTACGTTCTTGGCACGCAGTCGATGAACTCACGCTTGCGCCACTCATCTGACAAATTTCAGATCATAACCAACGTGTTTGTCCAGACCGTGATTCTCCTGTATCTCATCGACAACAATACCGACACGAGTTGGATGATTCTTCTCGGCTCTGGAATGGGTGTCGTTATCGAGGCATGGAAGGCATGTCATGTTGTACGACCAATTATTGCAGTTGGATTAACGCCACAGATCAGATTACAAAAGCGGTTGATATCAGGATTGTGCCTTCAGCCCCTGGATCGGTGCTCCCCTATATGCTAAGTATCAAAGGTAGGTCCTCGAACACGTTTTTGATTTAATGTGTCGCGTGCTAGAAATAACTTGATCAGATAAGCACGTTCTCAGCGAGGATGAAAAAAAGACACAAGAGTACGCAAGCAGGAAATTGAATTTCTGATGCTGACTAAAGCATTCACAGATACGACAAACTAGCATTCCGATATGTATCCTACGTTGCCATCCCGCTGCTCGTGGCGTATAGCATCTACTCGCTTATTTATGAGACACACCGGAGCTGGTACAGCTACATCATCACGACACTAACTTCCTTTGTGTACATGTTTGGGTTTGTGAGTACATATACTCAATGGACCCATTTCCCTGGGGTTGCTTAACGACGATTGTATCAGGCACAATTGATACCCCAGCTCATAATCAATTATAAACTGAAGGTCCGTCGTTGCTATATTCATTGAATGTGGCCTCTTATTGGTGGATTCCGATAGAGCGTAGCTCACATGCCAATGAAGGCAATGATTTATAAAACGCTGTCGACTGTGGTGGACGACTTGTTTGCGTGAGTATCACAACAGTTACTATGTGGTCACATGGAACGCGGAGTTCACGGTATGTGACCGCTCTGCAGGTTTTGTATCAAGATGCCAACGCTCCATCGGCTGGCTTGCTTCCGGGATGACCTTGTGTTTTTGGTATTCCTGTACCAGGTGGGCGTTTGTGCTATCTATGGTGCACAGCATCGGTCTGACCGTTGACCCGTGACCACGCCAGCGGTGGATATATCGCATCGATCCCAAACGGGTGAATGAATTTGGTCAAGTGATGGCTGAGGATGCCGTGAAGCCTGACGGAAAGGGCGAGACGAAGAAGGACAAGTAGGCAAACGTCAGGCGTGGTGTCATAGAGAAGGCTACCATCCTGTGCATTTTTGGTCGCGAGGGCGATGTTTCTACTGGTCGCTAGAAATATCGGTACCTGTGTGAAAATGGAAAAAATGTCGAAAAAATGTAGTCAAATTATTTCCTTTCGCCTCGGATATCTGCGCATTCTGGGCGAGTCAGTGCGTGTAATCGTGGAAAAAGTTTTGATCATATATCCTTTTTTAGATACGAAACATGCCCTGCACACGGCACCGGCAAATATTCATCTAATCCGCTGGTAGAACTCGTCTGCACCGCTAAACGCTGGTTGTCCTTTTCCCTCCACCAACGCGACCGCTACGAATGGCGGAAATGCCACAGATCCAGCCCTCGAGGGCCTGCAAATGCCTCAACGTTCGCATATGGTCTCTGCCGCACCAGGAGAAACCACCCGATTTTCTCATGGCTGGTGATCCCGAGTACGCTCTGGCGTACGTCGGCGACAAGGGTATCTCCATTGTAAGTTGTGGTCGAACTCCGTTCTTGTATTTCAGCCGCAAATTTTTTCTTTCATTTCTTCAGTCGCATCCACAAGTCACAATGAGAACGAGGAAAATTGGCCCGCCCATCGCGGACTCGTCTCGATGTATCCGATTCACGACGCTCACATGTCTGCTTTGTCGGACAGCAGCATACCGTGTCCTCCAACTCGTAGCACCCGACGAGGACATACAGGAAGGCCCATTACTCCCTTCTTTCGATTGGGTCGAACAGGAGACCCTCCTGAGCAGCTGTGGGTGGATTGAGCTGCATAACGACTGTCTCGTGAGTGCTCGAGTACTTTCCGTCCATTTCAATGCCCGGCCCGGAGCATTGCCCACAGTTGCTTTGTGGCTCAGTTTGCTTCACTTGTCATATACGTGACATCCTTTTGTCCGCCGACACTGCACCGCTTTCCGGGCAATTCTGCTATTACAGTGCGATGTTGACTAGCCATCTTTGTAGCTCACCGAAGACATTACGCGATTATCCTCCTCGTCTACGTATTCGTCCACCTTTGGTATCGCTTTACCTCAGAAAGTTATTCCGGCGTTGACATCAATGGAGTCAATTCATCAAGATCATCGAGCGCAAACGAATAACCCTGTCGGGCCGTTCTTTTACGGCCTGAAGCCACTCTTTCCTCCAGCGCCTTTCGTATCCTCTCATCCCGTCTTCGTTCATCTATCGTCGGTCGCTGCGAAGGCATCTGAACATCTCCGATCATTAGCAGAGGAACAGGTAGCAGCGATCGTTCGTGATAAGTTTGCTGAACTAGAAAAAGCCAACGATGAACTACGACAGAAAGTAGAGGGACTGTGGCGAAATTTCTTTGAGAACTTAGGTGAGGTGGAGAAGCAAATAGGGCACAGCGTCGACGAGCCCAGGCGACGAGATAATTCACGCGGTTTTTCGTTGTCAACGTCGACGCCCCTGGTCTCCGTTCGGGAATTCATGCCAACGTCAAACACAGCGCCAAGAATGATGTCACCATCATCGCCACGTTCCAAAATCTCCTCCCTTTCTGCGTCATTAGCGGCTTCGGCCTTCCACCATGTCCGGTTATCCCAGGGACTCGCCGATACTCGCGAACCATCCCTAAGCGGTAGCCCCCCGTCACCACCTCCGTACTCATCTCACCCATCTTCACTTGACTCCGCGGATGACCGGACATCGTCATCACTCGAATCTTCTCCCAAATTATCTCCGCGCATGAATGGTGACAGCATCATGCAACCATTTAAACGTAGCATGGACGAAACGAGGGACACGGCTGTCAGTTTTAGGTACTTCACGATCTTGGAAGCTGATGTTGCTCGTGCACGTCAACAACAACAGCAGCAGGCTTCTCAACCTGAAGCCGGAAGCGAAGGCAATCCGGTGACCAATGAGCCAGTTGAAGGGGCTAGTGATTTGAACCCCACGAAAGCCGCCACCCCTGCCAAGGAGGCCGAGGGAATACACATAGATCCACCGGAGAGCTCTGACGGGGACGCGGTACCGCCTACAGGTGGGACACCGCGAAGAAAAAAGGTCAAGTTTAATATCGGAAAGGACAAGGAGGTGGCCTTGACAGACGCAACAAACCCGAACGCAAACAATGGATCTCGAGAGAACGAAGGTGGGGGTGATTGACTTTGTATTTCCACTATCAACTAACAATTGAACTAGAGTTGCTGTTTGACTTTGAGGAAGCAAGCAGTGACCCTGAGTCATCAGATGCTGCTCCCACCCTCCCCTTCATCGAGAATGCTCAAGCACGACGTCGAGGTCGTTCCCGCGTCGCCAATGCTGGGGCTTTGCCGGCGTCATTGTCCTCTCTCCGGCCGGCCTCCCTTCCCGCTTATTCTATCCTTCAATCCAAAGACGCCGAAGTTGCGGCCATAACAAACAGAGGCGCGTCTACTACAACTCCCGTTTTACTACAGGATGCTTGTGAATACCCCGAAGAAGTGGATCCACAAGAGGAAGAAATACTGAAACTTGTCGCGGCAAATACCCCAAGCCATAGAAACGCGTGGAGACGAAATAGCAAGGCATGGCAACTGTTCGTGAGCAGAAGACGGAATGGTGTCCCTGGAGCCCTGATACCAGAGGAGACTGATGATGGTTCTGGACGAGTTACGGACGATATGGACGACAGTGATTGGGGGACGTCCAGGGGTAAGTTTTTATGGTTCACTTGGACGTTTATAGACTCACGAAGCAGACGTTCGATGGTCTTTAGAAAACGCCGGATTCGCCGCTTCGTTACCTATCGATATCAATCCATTAGCCCGTGAGAGGCAGCCGCTGTCGCTGGCGTCGTATCAGCCCAAAACATCGCTTGCGGATCGGGCCGGGATGGTAGTCCCCGTCTTCCCAGATGGTCGACGACACAGTTCGTCGACCACTATGCGCAGGGCTTCGTATGCGGAACGAGACCGCTCCCGAGCCATGGATCCTGGTGCTCTCGACTTTATTGCGGGAGATAGGGAAGGGGCGGAGGATAACGAAAGTGATGAGGAACCCATCAAGGCGAACGTCGCGGACGAAGCTCGAGGAAGGCACCGTGCGTTCAAGATTCTTCAAGCTCGAAGTAAAATCCCTGAGGCGGGCATGTGGATGAGCCTTGCATGAACTGTTGCATTTGTCTATTCGTATGCGTGTTGTTGACGTGTCATAGGTAGTCAACCTACCTGGCGTGCTTTCTGTCCTTTTGTTTCTTAGTTTTACGTTATTATATCAGTAATACCGTAGCCTTTGCTTCATACAACATTCCCGTTGCAATCGTCGAGTAATACTTACCTGTGCGCCGCTGGTATAATTCCATCTAGTATAGTTCCTTGGATGCGGTTTGATGAACGTGTGCTTTTCAGGGCCGGACTAGAGCGTCGATACTTCAGTTGGTGTGACGGACCCCAACTCCGAGGACTCGGACCTGAGGACGCCACCGAGTCACTAAGCCATGGGCTAAACGGAAACCTGTGTTCCAGCAAGGGTACATAGATACTATCATCCAACTCTTTCTATTGGTTTGACATGTCTACCCCACTGTGCATTAGACTCGTTTGGGTGACACGAGAAATGCATATGCGAACTTCAAGGTGGCTCAGAGTCATTCAGTGGACCCGTCAACGAACTAATTTATTCACCGGAAGTACAGGCACGGATGTATTGTGGCCGTGTCTGAGGCATCGTCTGACGAGCGACCTGATCGGGTCCATCGTGATCGAGCGTTTACTGGATCTCTTATCGCCCGTCGGCTGTACTTGTGCCTCCCTTCAAGTTGCCATTGCGGCAGGGGGTGCTCGTGGGCCATCACACTTGGCGGACGGAGACCGCGTACTGCCCCCCTTTCACCAATTCGGGGTTGATAGAAGGGAAAAAAAAAAAGCCATGTTTCGATGGGTGGTGGAACGTCTGCTTGCCACCCATGCTCAAGATGCGTACAGGTGCCCCCATTGCCAGGCAGACGTGGCCTAGAGAGGGATTCCTGTGCGTGCTGCGCCTGCATATGTGTCCGGTTTCCGCATGACGCGTGCAAAGAACACTATCATAGGTCCTGAACGACGCGCCATGTATTTCCGGAAGTGCACGTGTACAACCCTCTTTGATGTCTTGACTTTCTGGGAACGGGGGCGAGTAACCTTCGGTTTGAGGCCAGGACGGAGAGAAAGAGATATTACGCCATGAAAATGGAACACCTCGCTTTGAAGTTACCCAACTAAGCAGTCACTTTCGCACTCTGATGACGACGATATTGGCTATCTCGCGGCGCAGTTTTCATGCGATGACTTTTGTGTCAGGAGTGTTAGAAGTTATCTCCAGGTAGGCAAAGGTTTAGAAAGAATCAATACGTGGCCCGTTGGCACGAGGTTAAAGCATGGCTAGAACCGGCTCCAGATCGAGGCTGTGAGCCGTCATGGCGAGCTGACCTGACGCAGAACAAGGAATGCATCGAATCAAGAACAGATCGTATCACGTTTGTGATGGGAGCATGCGGAGGCGGGGCTAAAACGTGTCCACGAACTCCATATGGATACCAAAAGAATGCCTTCCTGCATGAGAAACCGTTCCTCGTCGATATCAACTCGCATGCTGGCCGCGATAGCCGTATGTCTGCTGTGTTCCCTTGAATGTCGAATGTCGATCGTG
>JBBPTY010000259.1:0-22406 GCA_038094335.1 Tylopilus aff. striatulus | reverse complement strand
AGTGACCAGCCAAAAAATGCCCCTCCAACTCGTTCCGGATCCTTTCAGTGACGACACGCATCAGATACTCGATGCCGCCGTGAACGAGGAAACGGCTGGTTTGGATGAACGGCTCCTCAAAACCAACTATGCCATCCTACTGATGTCAATCGTTCGGCACTCCAACGAGGTGTTGGATAACATGTACTCCAATCTTGGAAAAGCAACCGTCCTCGTCAAAACCTCCGACGACCTGAGAAACAAGCTTGGCGATGCTTGGAGCCGCAAATCATATTGCGACATCCGTAGGCTGGGTGCGCCATTATTGTCACCCCCCCACTCTGGCAATCATCCCTGACCAGCCATGTAGCCATCCTGCAAGGACTTGCAACCACACCTAATTACATCGAGCCGCTCCTTCCAGGTCAGTTTGTTCATGCCTATTAGCCATCCGAAATCAATGCTTTGTCTAGATGTGCACCGCAGTTTGTCAGCATCTTTTGAGACAGAATATCGGGGAATTGCCATCCACGCCCTTCATGAGTATCTGACGTACAGCATGTCTTTGTTCAAAGCCCGTGTAGACGGCGGGTATTACACCAAGATTTGCCCTTTAATTCAGAGCTCTGGCACTGGAAAATCAAGGCTACTCCTCGAAGTAAGTTCCTGCTGAGCAGTCCTACAATTTTTCTGGCTCATCTGCCACTAGTTTTGGAAGGCGGGTGTCATCGTCCTTTACATGAACACGCGCGACGGAAACGACTTCACCGGCTTCCCCGCCCAAGACAGGATTCCTTCGAAAATCTTGACCAACTTTTCAACGACCAAGGAGCAGTACAAATTCTGCTGTGCTGTATTTTTCACCACACTTTTTGTGACGCTTGAGGAGCACATTGCGAAGTTTCTTACTTCGGACGATAGCGAGGCAGAAATAGCGTTTTGGGTTGAGCAACTGTGTAGCGTAAGCTATCCGCCTAGGTTCAACACGAGAGAAGAATTCTTTACCAAGGTCAACGCAAATTATCCCAAGGTATTGATAAACTTTGTAGGATCATGGCTGTGTACTCAATGAGTGACTGTTCATCAGCTTATTGATGAGATGTGTAGTAGAGGTAAATATCTCGGGTTTCCTCAGAACGCGATAGGCTAATTAGATTTGCTGAAAGATGCTGCTCCTTGGATGGTTCGTTTAGGAGACGCATCTGCGAGGTTGTCCCGGCTCTTTGAGACTATCTACCCGCAGCCTTCGGACACACCGAACGTACCAAGAATAGTAATCGCGATCGACGAAGCACAAGTGCTCTCTACCAAGGCTGGACTCGATAACTATCGTCCCGTCGACGCCTTATATGAGGTCGTAAACTGGTTTTCCCATGCCAGTGGTGGTAATGATGCCACCTGGGTTATTCTTGCCTCGACGTCCTCAGCTATTGCCAATTCCCCTCCACCACCTGTTCGTGAGTGTTACCTTATTCCAATCTCGAACATTTGATGACTCTTTTCCAGATCGCTCCACTCTCTTGCCAATCAAAGGGAAGAAATTGTTCGTACCATACATTGAGTTGGGATGGAACCAGAACGCGCTCAAATTGGGCAGCGTCGCCGTAGAGGATATTCCCAAAGTTTCACACATCGCGGGCTATGGACGGCCATGGTAATACTCCTTGTATGTTCACCTGTATTTAATCTGACGACCCTCGGGTGGCATTCGCTTGTGAATTTGTACAACGCATCATCCATGACGATAGGAACCATTTCATCACGACTTTGTGGTGGAAAACCTTTCGATCCAAACGATATAGGACACGTGCTCGCCATCCTGGGTCAGCGATTCGGATTGGTCATCCCAACTGCTGGAGCGAGGCCGCTCCATACATAGATGCCGGAGTAACAGATTACCTCCGCATCTGCCTCGAAATGACATTGGATCTCAGCTGGAAGTTCACCGACTATCCGTCCGAGCCTATGCTATCGTGTGTTGCGGCGCACCATCTGTATAACAGCCCGAGCAACTTGGAAACGGCGCTGGCGAATCTAGGCGAGAATGTGCACCTCGGCATGATCAAACTGGGTCAACGTGGCGAGCTCATATCTCGGTTGCTTTGGCTCCTCGCCAAGGACTTATATCTCCGCGATCATCTCCGAGAGCCGAATGAAATCATCAAGGACCCACTTGGTGGAGACCTGCGTGATAAGGAACTGATGGATTGTCAGTTAATCCCTGTCATCAGTTGGCTCGAGTTCGTGTTTGGAGAACAAATCTGGGACGCGACACAGGGACCATATGCTCGCGAACACTTTCAGAACGCCTTCTTGAACTTTTCGCATTGGGTCACCATGACGGAAAACATCTTCAGAGGTGATTTCGCTACTCGTGTCGAGTAGGTTTCATCTTCATAGAACATCTCCCATGAGTAGACTAACTCCCCGGTCAGACTATACGAGTGGACGGCCATTCATTGGCAACGGACGTGTGCGATACAGTGTTCCCCCATCGAACCACTCGTCGACCAGATGATCCCAATTTATTTCAAAGAAGCAGGCACTACCGCGGTAGGAAAACATCGCGCGTCACAGATATTCATCCGCCACGAAGCACTGAAAAGCACCCATTCCAAACAAAAGCTCTCCGAGATCACTCGCAAAAACAACTCCTTCTTTTGCGAGGAGGCCCGTGGTCCGTCGGAGGCGGACACCCTTCCCTACATTGTCATCTTTGCCGACTTCGGGCAGCCGTCCGAGTTGGAAGCGACGTATACAGAAGACGACGCCGACGATCGTTGCTTACGTATCTACGCCGCCGGGCTGGATGCGTCTGTCTATCGTTTCCTCGCCAATCGCCCCGCTGTGGCGGCCATACTCGCGAAAATCTTGCAGCAATGGCGGAAGGACGCGGAAGCGATATCGATCCAGACGTACCTCGCCGCGCAGTTTGTAGAGTCGCCCCTATTACGGCACATGGGATGGGAGGGTGGGTCGCGCGTTCCGAAGCAGCAAGATGAGTTCGATGAGTAGGTGGAACTTCAGGCAGGTCGAGAACTTTTTTTTTTTTCGTTGTTGTACGATAAATCAAACAGTGAGACGGGTTATGAAAAAAAAAAAACGATCCGTCATGGGGCTTGAGAGTCCCGTCAATCATGGATGTTGGACGCAACTCGAACATTGCCAACGCCTCGGTCTTTAAAGAGTGTCTAGCTACTAACAGTCTGGGATCCTCCGCCTCCATGTAGTATTTGAACCCTCACGAGGGTCGATGAACCGATTCGGAGGTGAACTGGGTGAAGGAGCGCGCACCTCTCTTTGTGCTGTTGCCAGTCCACATATGTTCCACGTGGTGAGACGCAGTGTCCTCGGTGTGCACGGCGGAAAGGAAATGGTGGGAGGCAATGCTTTGTTGGTGGGTTGACCATTGGGTGCTTTGCCATCATCGGTGGTAGTAGGTTCAGATCGTTTTATGCGCTTTATGACTGGGAGGCGCGTTCGCCTTCAGACGCGGTGTCTGCGTCGCCGTGTTTTGCAACCAGTTTTCTTTTGGAGGCATCGCGAAAGAGTCGAAGTAAAGACGCGCTCAACAACAAAAGTGTATTGGTTGATAATTATATTGATAGGAGGCATGCCTATATATAGTAGTTGTGGATTCTTGTGTATTGTGCCACGCGTCAACATGCAACAGCCAAAGCGAGACCAAGGCTTGTAGTGTATATATACCCGACGCGTTCTGCACCTCATCCTCATCCCCCCCCCATCGTTGACCACACAGGACAACATATATTCCTGATTCCATCTTCACTTCTTGAACCATCCTCAGTTCGCCGCTCGTGAAGTCGCTGGATGCGTCAATGTTAACTCTTCGAGAGTTTTCGGCCTGGATCATGTCAGGGGGAGAACCTCTCCCCGAATACCTCGTCACGGTTGACCATAACGCGAGCAAGATTTCGTGTTGGATACCGTGTGAAGCAGGAAAGGTTCGCCGTGGGTGGAAAGCTCTAGGGCAACAAGTTAATCGTCGTGTGATTCTAGAGTTTCTCAGTCCATTGGAGGGATGCAGGCACACAAAAATATTCGTGTGCCTACATCTCTCTTGATGGCTTTCAAGTACCCGGTCGATTTCTAGGCGGTTATGGTGAAGCATCGAGAGAAGGCATTCGAACTAGTCCCAATACCGAGCGTCCCTTCGTGTTTACGGGACAATCCAGCACTTGTAAGATTTGTGCCTATGCATAAGACCTGTCTTGATGCAACAACCAGCCACTGGAGGACGAAGAAGCCCCGATGCTGGGACGATTGTACTCAAAATACGAATCGTCGACATAGATGGCGCAAGGCCGGCGAACAAAATACAGAAGCTCCCAGATTTTTCTGGGTCGCAAAACCGTACGAGTCACATAGGGTGGGCCATATTCTCTGTGATCTAATGAATGGATGAATGACATGTCCAACAAGCTATGGGCAGGAAAGACCTGCCTTTGAGCAGTATTCACAAACGTGGAATGTGAAGGATGACGAGTCAGGTAATCGGTCCTATGTCACCTTTGTTTTCCGATATAGATCCAGAGGTGTGTCGAATGTGATATGGTTGACGTCACCTGATTGGTGCTTTAGACTTCTTAGTCTCGCAAGGCATCGTGCATGATGCTTTACGAATACCACCCGCGGTCAGACAGGCCTGTGCTTCGACGTGCCGAATAGCCAGTGATCCGCAACAGGCAGGAGATCCACCATTGACGCCGAGTCCCATGAGTTCGCAAACTGGGAACAACCGGAGGCACATGGTAAGGACACACTGGTATCATTCATGTCTGGTGCTTCACTTACAAAGTGACGGTAGAGTTCTGGTTTGCAGAACGCATTCAACCCTGGGAGTGTCCCCGTTCGTGCGGCGACCAGCTCGCGAAGTGCCAGTACGAGCGCCACGCGCCTACCCAGTCGATTTCCTGGCGAGGGCGTAATCGACTTTAGCGCTGGATTGGACAGTAAAGACACCTTCCGGTTAGAAAAAAGGGAAACCAAGGACCAGCAGCGATGACGGACGATTTGGAGGGGAGAGCTTGATAAAGAGATAGATTCGATATGGGGTTTCATTGATTTTAAATGCTATTCAGCTCTACTGATTGATCTGGTGTTAGATCTGTTTTTAATACGTCGTGATACATACGTTATTGCTTGTGATCCATCGCATCGCACGCAAGGAGTCGTACTACTGCTGGCAGCGGACAAAGGCTTTTGTTTGTGGTCTGTGATTGTCTTTGTTTGGTCTTTCTAGGCGGCAAAGTTGACGTGTCGGAGCTCAACGACTGTTGAGTTTGACTACATTTATTTCTCATCAAAAAGCGATCTAGCATTCTGCATCTGACCCAGCATCCAACGATCGTTGAAATTACATATAGCGCTACGCAACGCCCCGATCCGATGAAAGCGGCGTGCGGATAAGTGCTAGCATTCCATTCTACACGAGAACATAGAGAAATTCTCGTCCTCATTCCAGTTGGTACTCATGAATCCAGGCAGCTTAGTCGCACGATTGACCATAGGATTCATTGCAACCTATCCGTGCTGATGATCTGCGGCGTGCTTATTGTTTCAATGATAGGGCTGAGCAATGCTCAATCGGTCGTGGCACTTGGAGCGATATATGGTTGTTTTTCCGGAAACTGTGAGTCGCGCGTTCACTTCCTACGGTTGACGACACCCAACGATCACATACACAGATATCGCGTTGTTGGCGCCCTTCATTGTTCTTACAAGCGATATCGCCGAACTCGGGTTTGTGGATCTCCCACGTCCAGGAAGTGGGCCGTCAAGGCTCATGCACATGTACCAACCTTTCATCTAGTGCTCGCATGGGGATCGGTTTAACGATTTTAGCTTCGGTAGTCTAATTAGTGTCCCCTACCCAGCTCCTGCCTCATTGCTCAAGGAAGCTGCTCAAAGGTGGGCCCATCGCAGGTGCATCCCTCACATTAACATACGGATGATGGGGGCCGTTGCTCTTCAATGGGGTGCGGCATTTCCATCCGTCTTGGGTTACCATACTGCCATTCTATGGTAGCTCATTCTTATGACTGGCTCTACACTCCTGGCGAGGATGCAATTCGTGCCAACACACTGAAAACATGCGTGTGACAAGCAGCTTAAAGAAGTCTGAACGCTGTGGGATTCTGCAGGTCACCAGATGCCGATGACCGGGCGGGGGTAACAAAAAAAAACACTGACGTCCTACGGGGGTCGAAAATGACGACATAGTGTGCGTACAAAACATTAGACTTGCTGTAATATGCCTTCAAGTGGAAGCGTGACGTCACGGTTCCAGGTCCTTGAAAGTCGAACCAGTTGGAATGGTCTGGGCCACTCCGAAGCGCCATGATTGTCCTTGTTTGGTCTTTATAGGTGTTTGCCCGACTCGGGCGAACTTCAACCAAGTCGCTTGGCCAAGGTGGTCCTGCGCCCCCGCACAACGGGCAAGGTCGTCAGAATCACGCACAGGATCGCGCGGCGCGACCCAACCGAAAATGCTTTCCTCAGGCTGTCAATGTCTCATTGATGATGCAATGCATGTAGCACGCGCCAGGCACGAAATTCCTCAAGGGAGCTACATGTTTCCCGAAGCTGCGTACCTCCGTCAGGAAAGCTTGGGTGTCATACTCTACGTACGCACACCAACTCGTGACCCAATTTTGCACGAAAAAGGATGATAAGGCAATGATCTCTGGATGCGCTCAAGGCTTTCTCTCACAGGTTTGGTGCTGACTCAGGAAGGAATCACGGTTTGCCATTGAATGACATTTCGTTGAGGTCAAGAAGTTCGCCGTCCCCACAGTTGGCTACATTTATTACGTCGCTGGGCCCATAATTGAACACAGGAGTAGAATTCCGAAGACCTTATCGCAACCGAAGATTATCAAGACGACAGGTACTCCTGACCTATTGCGATCTGTCCCTGGCCATTATCTCAGTTCCCATGGGACTGCGAATGAATTAACCTCGACCCTACCACCTATGGTACCGGGAAAAGGTTGATCCAACGTTACACATGCCGCATCTGCCGAATGTGGAGCCGCAGGATATAAGATATACAGTCGACTCCCTTATAACGCATACCCTCTTGGGATAGGCCCAGAGGTATGTGTTATGAGGAAGTATGCATTGTCAGGGAGGTCACCAAATTATAACTTAATCTATACAACCTTAGCATTCTGTGATTGCTAAATAATTATTTATGCTTTATGAGGAAAGTAATGAGTAATCTTAGAATTCTCCATTTCTTGCATACCAGCAACTTGTGTCCTGTGCCTGAACAAACCTAGCATCCCCTCCATCTTGTGCACAAATGGGTCATCCAGCTGATTCAAATATCTTCTCAAGGTTAGTGTTGCTTGGAGTGCTTTGTTTTGTGTTGGATCTGACTCCTCAACAGGAACCTTGGGCTCACTGTTACTGCTGTTCCCACCACCACCACCAAGCTTTTGTAGCCTTTCTACAATCTCCTTGTCCTGAGGACTCAATCCTTCAAGTGCTTGCTCAAAAATTGAGGAATTCTGCAAGAGCTCTACTATCCAATCTATTAGAGTTGCAACCGGGTGAGAGGCTGTGTTTGGGCAGGCTTGGTCTGTCAAGACAAGAACTACTCAGTACTGTGTGATAGGTCAACAGACTGATATATTACCTGTCAAGATGAGAACTACTACAGTAAGTGAGTCTCGACAGGTTTACACAATGATTACTAATATACTCACCTCAGTACTGCATGATAGGTCAACGGACTGAGGTGCTCGACACGAAGAACAAAGTCAATATATAGTCCAAGACTCAGAGCATCTAGTGGACAAGAAGCACATGGAAAGGGGGTGCCCTGGGCCTGAGACAGGCCCAGGGGCATGGTGATGTCTGTCGTAGGTAGTCATATCATAGACAAACTGTCTGTCACAAGGAAACAAGTAACATTTGACAAAGAGAAGCTTAAAAACATGAACTAAGGTGCACACAAGACTGAGTGCATGCTTGCTAGATCCAACACAATCTTCATCCACCAAGTTGCCATTACCATCAAGCCACTCCTCATCAACCATAGAAATAGATTTGCCAGTCATCAACTCAGCCATAAGCTTGGCCTTCCTTTCCCCAATTTGACCTTGAAGCTTGGCTAAGCCCATTTTTAGAATGTCAAGAGGTTTCATAACTATGAGTGTGGGATATTGACATGAAGCTGAGATGCAAACATCTCATTACTGCATGGGAAGACACAGGATTATGTAAAATATTTTCCTAATCAAGATATTATTTCACACAATGTATGTGTTTTGACTCAAGAAATAGTATGGGTTATGTGATATTGGAGAGTTATGCATTTTTCCCTGCATACCAACTTGGGATATCCAAAAATGTATGTGTTATGAGAGAGTATGCATTATACCACGTATGTGTTATAAGGGAGTCGACTGTACAGGAAGTCTCAAGGGTCAAGCACTTCAAGCACTTCTCGGTCTCATCTAGTTGCATCCAGTATTTGCTTCAAGGCTGGTGACATACTTGAATCCTTGCACTTTCGATTCAAGTCAATAATACTGACTCGTTACATAGATGAGCCCGTACCGGCTGGCAGCCACAGCGGCTGCCGCTATATGCATGGTGAAACCGGCTTTGATGGATATGACACCTATGACGTTTCATCCGTTGTTAATGAAAAAACGAGTGGCCAGGTGGCCTGAGCCATTGACTCATCCCATGACGATCTAGATGAGCCCAGGCTGGAGGACCTGATATGCGCAACTCGCTCGCAGGGTCCTTACACTACTTAAAGGAAGGAAGCCGGAAATGCTGGTGTTCCAGCATTCTCTTCACCGTTTCAGCTCGATCACTGTCAAATGCCCTCGAGTATATCATCTATTCGGACTGTGACGGAAATCTCGCCGGCAGGCATTTCGGATACAAAGGTCAGCCTAGAAAAGGTGGACACCAAACAGAGCGAGTTGCCCGAAGGCGGTATCGCGGCTTGGTGCCTAATTATTGGGGGGTAAAGTACCATCGCTCCTCGCAGATTCCTGAGTGATCCTAATTGTGGTGATGACAGGGCCCTGATTCAGCTTTGCGGTTTTGGGTAGGCACATTGGGTCACTTAAACGTGTTGGTATACTCATGCGACACTAAAGGTATGTCATGGCGTTCGGCGTTTATCAAGGTAACACTGGTCTGTTTGGCTGCTTCCCTGTGTTCACCACTACAGATTTTTATACACGTCATTATCTCAGTGACGAATTACCGTCCGCAATATCGTAAGTGTTGCCCAGTGTAGGTGTGCCCGTAAAGTTCGACATTTGCTTTGCAGTTGGATAGGCAGTGTAAACGCATTCCTGGCAGCCTCCTTTGGCATTATCTCAGGGGCACTCTACGATCGGGGCTACTTGTACGTCCGAGCAACCTCACGCGTTGTCCGACAATTCAAACCAAACCAAACTAATACTGATTACATCAAGCTATTATATTTTGATCGGAGGGTCATTACTCCAGTCATTTAGCCTGTTCATGCTCTCGCTTGCTCAACCAGGTCAATACTATCAGGTCAGTCACATCTTGCATCGAATGAGCTGTCTTACCGAGTTGGAATGAATGGCAGATTTTTCTTGCCCAAGGGATTGGCCTTGGAATCGCTCAAGGGATCTTGTACGTGCCATCAATGGCTGTGATATCTCAGTACTTCAGCAGACGTCGTACGCTCGCTATGAGCCTTGTCGCGTCTGGTTCATCTCTCGGAGGGATTATTCACCCCATCATGTTAAACAATTTGTTTAATGGTGGCATTGGATTTGCCAACGGGGTGCGGATAAGTGCTGCTTTTGTCAGCGTCTCGCTTCTCATTGCCTGTCTCCTGATACGCACTCGGTTGGACCCCCCGAAGAAGTCTGTAAACTATTTGTCCGTTGGCAAGGGTATACTCCGTGACACGCCATTCTGCATAATGTGTACTGGGTAGGTCCATCCCCGTCTCATGAGTATTTTTTTACCACAATAAACGTCAGATTGTTCTGTGCTCAAATTGGGTTCTACTACCCGCTCTTCTACTTTCAATTGGATTCCATCCGACATGGGAACTCAGAGATGTTCTCGTTCTACTCTGTAGGTCATCCGTTGCTACCAGCTCGACCACTTCAAACCCACGTATTCATCCAGTTGGTGCTCATGAATGCAAGCGGCTTGGTAGCGCGATTAACCACCGGATTCATCGCGCCATATTTTGGCGTACCCATTCTGATAACCATATCAGCCACTATGTGCGGCGTGCTTGTCCTTGCGATGATAGGATTGAGCAGTGTCCCATCGGTCGTGGTACTCGGAACGATATTTGGATATTTTGCTGGAAATTGTCGGTTCCAGTTTCTCTTTCACTTCGCACGTGTCGATAGAACTCAGTGCTCGCGTACCTGCAGATATCGCCTTGCTGGCACCCCTCATCGCCCTTCTTACACGCGATATCTCTGAACTAGGGTACGTGACTCTCCTGCGTCCGAGAAATTGTTCTCCATGCTTATACACCAACGTTTGATCAAGTGCTCGCATGGGAATCGCTGTGACTATTTTGAGTGTCGGCAGTCTCATCAGTGTGTCCTCTACCCAGCTCTTGTTATATCATCGCTCAAGGAGACCGCTCAAAGGTGGGCCCATAGTAGGTGCACTTCTCACGTCAAAATACGAGTGGTGGCGACCTTCGCTCTTCAATGGGGTAGGGCTTTCGTCTTGGTCAGATTACTATGCTGACATCCTGAGGCAGCTCATTTGTATCACTGGCTCTGCACTACTGGTGGGGATGCAATTCGCGTTGACACGTCGCAAGTACGGGTGTGAGAAGCAGCCTGAGGAAGTTTGAACGAGATTCAGCAGGTTACCAGGCGTTGTCCATGGGCATTCAACAAAAAACGAGTCCCACGGACGTCTGCGACGATGTATAATGTACAAAATTGTAATTTGGACGCCACCGGAGGGAGGTGCAACGGGCGCATATTCCAGTGCGAGCAGGAATGTCTGACTTATTCACACGGTTGGAGGCTAATCGGTCTTCGCGTATACGATGGATTATGTTAATGACTACTCTCTGTCAGTGGCCGCAGCTGGCTTGAATGTAAAATAATACAATGGATAACAGGCACTGTCGCAGCGAGCTGATCGTCAAGAGAGGGCCTGCGTTTGTCAGTCAGCTGCACTCGTGAGAGCTATGAGGGCCTGATTGCACCAAAAATGAGCGCATTGCTTTACTCGGCATAACAAAAAGATTCGCACCTCGTATTTGCATTGGCATACATGATAGAACGATCTGTCGATCAACTGTGCAGCGCGTTCAATATCCTGAGAATGCCGATGCCCATCCCGGTGCTGGCGGTATAGATCAAGATGCGTCCTGCAGGGAGGTTCTGTATCAAGAACGGGTATGGGACTGCATCCACCAACGACCGTGGCATCAGCATACCTCGTGCAATGGACTCCGAATCAAGAGGCGGATACTCACACGATCCGTTGAGCAAGGCGCAGTATTCTACAAAGGTCCCGTACAAGACCGAAAATGTGATCAAGACCACCGGGGCTACTTTGTCGACGTCGTTTTTTAAGAGCTTGGGCTCGAAAACAAGAAAGTCGATCGTGAGGCTAAGGAAAGGCATCACATGCACGGCCAGATCAATTCCGAGCGGGGGCATTGCCACGGCCATGGGAGGTGTGATGAGCTTGGGGAAGAATAGAAGGAGGGGCCAATAGGTGGCTGCAACGGTGAACCCCACCTGCAGGGGTGTCAGCCTCTTTTCAACTAGGAAGGTGCAATCACTTGCTGGTATCGATAACATCAGGAGTAATTTCTTGAGTTGGAGTACAACTATGACGATGGGGCTCGCGGACTGGTTTCGTTATCCAAAGATTTGGTAACTCACCCGGTGGTATGGACAGTAGTACATCACAAAACACGCTGGTGGTCATGTATAACCATGCCAAAAGCACCCTGTAGGAACGGTCAATGTTAGCTGTGTGTACAACATGGGGAAACACTTACCCTTGATTTGTTAGATACTGAAACAAACCACCCTTTTGGGTCATGATCAACTTGGCGATGGGCTGATCAAGGAAACTAAACCATCCCCAGGCCATAACACCTGCCGCTGTTGCATGCAAGACGATCACGGCCACTTGTCGCATCCTCGAACAGTGTTGCCCAGATTTCAGAGGGCGCTCGGAGTGGGGAACAGGACACAACACGGCGTTATTATATGTGTCCTACCAATCCCCCTACAGATGCCTGAAATATCAGCCAGACAACGGAACGCTGCATCGAAACTTGCATTAGCAAGTATTCCAAATCAGACAGTTCCTGAAACAATCCTCTTTGTCCAAATATGGTGACCACCCTTCCTTATCCATAGTCCGAAGATCCCACCCGATATTCAACAACGCTATACAACCGAGGTGTGTCAATCACCCAGAATAGGACTCAACTTCACAGGTGGTGATAATCTTGCTCTTCATATTTCATCATCCTCCCTGACAGGAGGACTCCGAGCTGGTGCTTGAGCTTGAACATCCAGTTGAACAACCCCTGTCATTTCATTGCTAATGTGAATGATGGTGCTTCAAGCTTCAAACCTGAATTGCATGCAGCTTGGCTTTCCGAACTCAGTTGGTAGGTACAGGGAAAACACCAGTCCTGTCATGTAAAGTAAGTTCCAGTGGTGTAATCTGGTCTTTAACCATGCAATGCATTTAACAATCTGAAAACCCCCAGGCTAAAGCTTGCAACGGCGCTATAAAACAAGACACGGCCTGGAAGAGAATTTTGTGTCAACATCGGATAAGGGACTGGGAAGCCCGCCGTGAGTACTGGGAATTCCACAAAGAGGAACACTCTGTGGACTCACAAAACCCATTGAATGTGGCACAGTATTCTATGAATGAAGTATACGAGGCAGTGAATAAGACCAAAGCTATGTATATGCCCCTGTGCACGTATACCTTTGAAAACTTGCTTTGGAAGATGAAGAATTCGATCAGAAGAGTGGCTGCAGGCACAGCATGCAAAGCCAGATCGAGTGTGAACGGGAGCTGTGATGTGACCGTGGGGGGCCTGAGGGAGCTTGGGGATAAAAAGAGGAGGGACCAATAGATGCTCGAGATCATGGATCCCAGCTGCAAACAAGGATCGGTTATGTCTTGGTGAACAACATGATGAACTACTTACTGGCAACGACACTAGCAGCAATGTTTTCTGGACGTGAAAAAGGGCTACGATTTCCAGTATGGTCGATTTTATTTTTGCTACCGGGGTGACACTGCAACTTACCCACTGGTACGAACGGCAGAACGTCACAGACCATACTGACGGTCATGTACGACCATCCAAAAAGTACCCTACAAGGATCCGAATTAATTCTGGCATATGGCAAGGACCACTCTGTTACCCCTGATTCGTTATATACTGGAACATACCACCCTTCTCGTTCAGTATCAATTTGCCTTGGTCCGACGCGCGGAAAGTAAACCATCCCCATGTTATGATACCCGCCGAAATTGTGTGGAAGAGAAATGCAGACGGCCGTCGCATGCTTCAGGCTGGTTGGATGGTGGACGGGCGGCGAAGGACGGACAGGAGATGAACGACACATCCTAGCATGCCATATTTTCAGCTGGAGACCTGAAACAGAGAAGCCTGAGCATATTTTGCGTTCGAAGTTACCCGCCCAAAGTCTCACCATCGAAGTTGATGCTTCTCGGCACATGAGACTCACGATGCCATCCCATGTCCCATGACGCTTTCTTCCGGACAGATCATTTTTTGAGGTTCTGAGAGATGGCTTTTGCGCCAAGTTTTAGATGGACCTGTGGTCGTGGTCGTGGAAAGCTCTCGGCAATCCTGTCTCCGAGGGCGTCCATGGTGTTCAAGTTCAAAAAAGGAAGTCTCGTCGTTCCAGTTCCAGTTACATAGGTTTATTCAAGGCGGACGACTACCACCGTCGTCTAGCCATGTCCGATACGCCATATGTATTGCAGGTTTGGCCTGCGAAATGGGATTTACAATCGTTGGATCCAGCGTGTCTCGCCGCAGTCATAGATCTTCAGCTCACTATCCCAGGCAAATCCAAGGTAGCACACACCATCAACCCAGATGCATCCCTCAATGGCGACCCGAGTTGATCCTTTGACGGTTCTGATGAGAAAGATTGGATCAAACTGCCCTTTTTGACTCATGGATATGTTACGATTTCTACGTTTCCCTCGATAGTCGTCTTTGTTACATCCCTTGCCAAGTCGCACACGTCGGGAGCCGTCGACCCCGACACGTCTCTTACAAGCCTGCAAAAGGTTCAGAAGGTTTCCCTATGCGTACACATAGACACTTGCATGTCTGACCTTGTCGTAAGCCACTCTTCCAATGCTCCAATTCATTATGATGTAGCCACCCTACGTAGACAAGAAGACATCAGCAAGTACATCCGACCCAATTCTGCAAGCAGCCGACAAGCTGGCGAACATCTTGAAAGAGAGAAGAGCATTTACAAACACTGTCGCAAGTGCGAGCTGGGGTAGAGCAAAGTGTGTTCATGGTACTGCTATTTACAGTATTGCAGCAATGTGGAAAGGGTCTGAAGGGCGAGAGGGATGCTAAGGCCCATGCTCAAAAGACCGGACACGTACGATTTGGAGAGGATTGAACAACACGCATGCGATGAGTCCACTAGAATCTCAGCTTCCTGTGATCTGTGCACTATCGATATCCAAGACCACTGGCACATGATCAGATGCACCATATATCTCGCTGCGAATTTCGCACATCTTCACTTTCTCTGCGATTTGCTCACTCAACACGACTGGTGTGCAGAGTGATTCAGAGACAGGAATTTGTGCGAAATATGATGCTTACACATATCTAATCTCCAACCTATCCCTTTCATACGGCAGTTGAAGCGATACGAGAAATAGGTATAATGCTGGACATCTGGGTGATGAAACCTCCAAACATCGACGAACTTCGGGGTGTCCTCAGGAGCATCAGGAGCATCAAGAATTTTCCTAAATGCTTCTGTTTCATCTAGTGTGTAGCCTGGTGTTTTGTTCCAATTCGTTTTCGGATTTGTGAGATCTGAAGGCGGGCGACGTTGTGAGGGAGAAGCAAACACGATCACGTCGATACGGACCCTTGGCAGTTGGGGCCACGTTCATGTCACCCACCCAGATCACAGGTTTCTTCTTGTCTAAATCGCGTATATAGGTTGTGAAGTGCTTGTTCCATAGATTCTTATCCGCGAGCGTCTGTAATTGCCATCGCAAGTCAAGAAGGGCGATACGCAGGCCAAGCAGAAAGGGAACCTTGAGACGTTCGCCTGCGTTGGTCACATATGTGCAGACGATGTAGCACCCTTCAAATTCGAGTGTTACAAGACGGCCCTTTACTTGTTCAGGGTCCGGGTGTCCCGGGAGAATTTTCGCAACCGAAATTGGTTTGATTTTGGAGAGTACCGCAGTCCCCCCTGTAACATCAAAAAGGATGAACGCGCGTGTGGTAGCGAGAGGAGTATACCATAAGTCTTCTTGCCAGAGATGGCCCATGTACGATACGGGAAGCGGGCATTAATGGCAGGATCAATGGGTTCGTTGTTCACCTGCAAACGCGTTAACGAGATGGAAAAAAAAGCAAATACTGCTCGCCTTTGTTTCTGTCAACACGAGAATGTCTGGATCCTCTGCCTCCACATAGTATTTGAACCCCTACGACGGTCGATGAACCGATCCGGAGGTGAACTGAGGGAAGGAGCGCGCACCTTTCTTTGTGCTGCTGCCAGTCCACATACGTTCCACGTGGCGAGGCGCAGTGTCCCTGGTGTGCGCGGCGAAAAGGAAATGGAGACAGGCAATACTTTGTTGGTGGGTTGACCATTGGGTGCTTTGCCATCATCGGCGGTAGTAGATTCAGTTTGCTTTGCGCGCTTTGGCTGGGATTGTGACTTGGAGGCGCTTTCGCCTTCAGACGCGGTGTCTGCGTCGTCGTGTTTCGTAGCGAGTTTTCTTTTTGGAGGCATCGCGAAGGGGTCGAAGTAAAGACGCGCTTATATATTATCAACAACAAAAATATATTGGTTAGTTATAATTGTATTGATAGGAGATGCATGCCCATATATGGTTATTGTGGGTTCTTGTGTACATCTACCTGACGCAAAGTTCAGCACCTCTTTCTTATTCCCCTCCATCGTCAACCAGGGTAACATATATTTCCGATACAGTAGACTCGCTCATAACACATACCCCTTCGAAGCTACCTAGGGCATGAAGGACTTGAATTTACAGGATGAGTTCAGTGGATAACTTGTAGCACTACCTCTCTTCTATCTACATTCTGTGCAAACCATACCCTGTTGAGTTGAGAGTTTGGGCAGCAGTGTTGCCTGAAGGGGTATGCATTATGAGGGAGTCTACTGTACCATCTTCACTCTTTGAACCATCCTTAGTTCACCACCCATTGAGTCATTGGGTGTGTCAGTGCTAACTCTTCAAGAGTTTTTGGCCTGGATTGTGTTAGGCAGTGAACATCTCCCAGAATATCTGGTTACAGTTGACCATAACACAAGCAAGATTTCATGTTGGATACCGTGTGAAGCAGGACAGGTTCACCATGGATTGAAACCTCTGGAGCAGCAAGCTAATGATCATATGACACCAGAGCTTCTCAGTCCACTGGAGAGATACAGGCACACGAGCACAGCTGCATATTCATGTGCCTATATCTCTCTCGATGGCTTTCAGGTGCTTGGTCAATTTCTATGTGGTTATGGTGAAGCATCGAGAGAAGGTATTTGAATCAGTCCCAATACCGAGCTCCCTTCATATTTATGGGACAATCCAGCACTTGTGAGATTTGTACCTATGCTTGGGATGTGTCTTGATGCAATAAGCAGTCACTGAAGGACAAAGAAACCCTGACACTGGGACAATTGTACTCAAAATACAAATCGTTGACATAGACGGCGCAAGGCCGGCAAACAAGGTACAGAGGCTCCCAGATGCTTCCAGATCGCAAAGCAGTACGAGTCAATACATTGGGTAGGCCATGTTCCCTGTGACCTAATGAATGGATGGATGGATGAATGACATGTCTAACAAGGTATGGAAAAGAACAACCTGCCTTTGGGCAGTATTCACAAATGTGGAATGCAAAGGATGATTGATGACGAGTCAGGTAATCGGTCCTATGTCACCTTTATTTTCCGATATAGGTCCAGAGGTGTGCCAAATGTGATATGGTTGACGTCATCTGATTGGCACTTCAGGCTTCTTAGTCTTGCGAGGCATCATGTATGATGCTTTACGAATACCACCCATGGTCAGACAGGCCTGTGCGTCGACGTGCCAAATAGCCAGTGATCCACAACAGGCAGGGGATCCATCGTTGATGCCGAGTCCCATGAGTTCGCAAACTGGGAACAACTGGAGGCACATGGTAAGGATGCACTGGTATCATTCATGTCTAGCGCATCACTTACGGAGTGACGGTATAGTTCTGGTTTGCAGAATGCATTCAATCCTGGGAGTGTCCCTGTTTGTGCAGCAACCAGCTCATGAAGTGCCAGTGTGAGTGCCATGTGCCCACCCAGTTGATTTCCTGGTGAGGGTATAATCAACTTTAGCACTGAATCAGGCAGTAAAGACACTTTCCAGTTAGAAAAATGGGCAACCAAGGACCAGTAGCGACGATGGACGATTTGGAGGGGAGTACGTGATAGAGGTAGATTCGATATGGGATCTCATTGATTTTAAATGCTGTTGGGCTCTGCTGCTCAACCTGGTATCAGATTTATTTTTAGGATGTCATGATACACATTGTTGCTCGTGAGCCATCCTGGGAGGGGACATCACCTGGAAGTCGTACTATTAGCAGACAAAGGCTACCTGTGATTGTCTTTGTTTGGTCTTTCTGGGCAGCAAAGTTGGCATGTCGGCGTTCAACAACTGTTGAGCTTGACTACGTTTATTCTCATCAAAAAGCGATCTACCCTTCTGTATCTGGCCCGGGTCATCCAACAGTCATTGAAACCACATTTGGGGCTGCACAATGGCCTGACCCAACGGAAAATGCCAGTGTCTCATGCATGATACATGCACCAGGCACAGAAAGTCTTACTACAGTAGCTACCTACTTCTTGAAGTGTAACTTACCTCTGTCAGGAAAGTTTGTATGTCATACCCTGGGGACATGCATACACCACTTAACCCAATTTGCACAAAAAAGGATTATGATATATATGTAAGCAATGGTCTCTGTATACCTCTTTTCTCACAGATTCTGTGCTAACCAAGAAATAGACCATGGACAAGCCGCAACTCACTGAGTGGGGTTGCTTTTAAAGTCGTTCAGCTGAAGAGTCTAGTTCGCCATCCTCAAAGTTGATTCCATTTTGACGGATAATAATTAAAGCAGCTAACGGAATGAAACACCTTATCACGGCTGAGATCATGGATCGAGACGATGGGCAAACCTGATCTTCTGTGGTCTTCCCTGCCGGTGGCGATTACTTTCCTCCAGCTCCTGTGACTGCAGACTCCGAAAATCGAAGATGAACTTCGACTCAG
Organism: Tylopilus aff. striatulus; assembly: GCA_038094335.1. Taxonomy (NCBI): domain Eukaryota; kingdom Fungi; phylum Basidiomycota; class Agaricomycetes; order Boletales; family Boletaceae; genus Tylopilus; species Tylopilus aff. striatulus. The sequence continues at coordinate 3,839 of JBBPTY010000259.1, read as the reverse complement.
CCATGACCTCAGGCTCATACGGTAGCCCATCCCTAGGGTAGGATAAATACGAGAGAGAAGTCAATGTACTTACGAGCCCTTCTTGGTCTCATCTTGTTCGAATTCCACCGACATAGGTGATGTGCTAAGGTCTCCCTTCTAAGTACTTTGATTCAAGTCAACGAATATTGACTCGCTGGCATTAGTTCAACAGATCTCAGCTGATGAGCACAATGGCTGCAGAGATATGTACACATGGGGAAAACAGCCGTAAGATAATGTCTCTAAGGTTCATCTCCATTACTGATGAGCGCTGGGCTGATGCGGCGTTTTGCTGGTGCTGTATCCTAGTTCATATTCCGTCGCAATCTAGACGCTTATGCTAGAGGACCTGATGAGTACGCCACTCGCTTGCAGGGTCCTTACCCTACTTAAAAGGGCAAAGAGGTCACAGTTATATCCGGTGTTTCCTTCAACATTTCGTCTCAGTTATGACGTGTCGAATGGCCTCGAGCACATCATCCATTCAGACAGTGATGGAAATCTCACCAACAGGCATTTCAGATGCCAAGGGTAACTTAGAGAAGGCGGACACTAAATACACTCTGCTTCCCAAATGTGGTACCACAGCGTGGTGCATGACCATTGGAGGGTAAAGCGGTATCACTCCCTTTAGATTAGTGTCTAATTCTATTGTCGTGATGGCGGGGCCCTGGTTCGGTTTTGCGGTTTTGGGTGGGCACAATCCTTCATGAGTGTTATACTCGGATGATAATGAGAGGTACACTGCCACATTTTGTGTCTATAAGGGTATCGTGTATATTATCTTTCGGGGTCACGTACTCATGACTATAGAATTTTATACATGACATTATCTCAATGATCAATGAACCACCGTTTGCAATATCATAAGTAGTGCCTAGAGGCGAGTGTGGTGGAAAAGCTTGATGATTTCTCTATAGTTAGACGGGAAGCATCAGTGCGTTTCTAGGTCCTAGCCTTGTTTGGTATTGTCTCAGGTGGTCTTATGATCGGGGTTATTTGCATGTCCCAGACTACCTCAGGTACCTTCGGCAATTAATGTAAATTATACCCTGCTACCACATGTTGACTGGAGGACCGCTTCTCCGGTCAATATTATCAGGTCTGTCATGTTGCTGCTATTGCATTGGATAAACTCTCACCCAGCTGGAATAGTGGATTTTTCTTGCTCAAGGTATCTTGTGGGTGTCATCCATGGCAGTGATATCACACTATTCCAGGTGTCGGATGCTTGCTATGAGCCTCGTTGTGTCTGGATCCTCTCCTGGAGGAATCATTCACTCCATTATGTTGAACAACATGTTCAATCGCGGTGTACGGATAAGTGCTGCATTTGTCAGCGCTCTGCTTCTCACCGGCACCCCCTGGCTCCTTATGCACATGAAATTGAATCCTCATAAAAAGTCTGCAAACCACCTATCTATTGCCGAAGACATACTCCATGACATGCCATTTTACATGATGTGTATTGTATAGGTGCCAGTTCCTGTCTCGCGACTGCTCTTCGAATCAATAATCCCAATGATGTGATAACTTCTATTTTGCACTGACCCTGGATTCTATTACCCGCTCCTCTATTTTCAATTAGACTCCGTCCGACATGGGAACTCAGAGACATTCTCGTTCTACTCTGGTGGTTACCAGCTAGGCCATTTGATCATACATGCATTCCAGTTGGTACACATAGACCTAGGCGGCTCAGCAGCGCGATTGACCACAGGATTCATCACATTCCACGTTGACGTACCCATGCTGAGAATCATGTCGACCGCCCTGTGCAGCATGCATATTGTTTCAATAATAGAGGTGACGCTCCATGACATCACGAGGCACGAGTACGTCATGGGAGCTACGTCTTCGGCCAGGCGCATCCGGGGTGGCGCATCGCTTTTCCCCTTTGCCCCACGACATCGCTCGCCACCCGTCTCGTCTCGCCCAGGCCTCGCTCGCGACTTTCATTCCCTAGACACAATCATTTCTTCCCTATATCCTCCTTCTCCCTGAAGTCTCCCCTCTCTTCTCATGGCTGACCCGGACCTTGAACTCCCCCCAAACTTCACCAGCCAGGGTTTCAAGGCCATCTGTGATGGCATCCACCTGGGCCTGGGCCTGGACGATGCCCAAGCCATTGCTCATCTCCTCGCGGTGTGGGAAGGAGATCGCGAGACCTGCAGCCTGGACTGGCATGCCCGCAGAGATGAGGAAGACCGCATAGCAAACCTCGAGGCTGCAGAACAGGCACATGCCGAGGAAGCTGAGGCGCAACTTGCCAGGGATCAAGCCGAGGCTAAACAGAGAGAGCTGGAAAAGAAAAAACCCAAGATGAACTCCTTCGACCCAGACACCTCAGTGGACAATGTACTCCTCTCTCCTCCCTCCCAGTACGCCCTCCAGAAACTCAGCTCATTTGACTATGTGGAACTGTGGTACTTCTCTCCTGCTGGACGGACTGATGCTGCCAAACACTCCAGCTGCTCTCATGCAGACGACCTCTTTGGCATCACCCGCTGTGAAGAGCGCCTCACCCTGTGCTCAGTGGCTTCAGCCCGTGCCTCCCGCTATGCCCTCCCTGATCACGAGTTATCACTCCTGGAGTTCCTCAGTGCGAAGAATCAGTTCCTGGTATATGCCAAGCAGGCGGAATGGCCAGTCGCCAACCTAGACTCCCTGGCCACCTTCTTTTGGTACATTGAAACACACCCTTCCCTCCACATCCCTCTGGGCGAGAAAACTGTCCTCACTTATGCATCGCGGGTGCGCCTGGATTGGCATCGCAGACTCAAGATGGGCAAAGGGTTCAACATAGCCCGGGTCAATGCCCAGCTCTTTGCATCTATAGCAGATGAGGTCCGTGCAAATGACCAGGCGCTATTCAAAGCACAGGTACGTGGCATAACCGGGCGCACAACCAACTTCTGACCCCAACCCCCACCACCCCGCACTCCCCCTCTCGCACCCTACCCCATGTGACACCCCCCGCTGCATGGCACCGTGGACGACGTCCCGCCACAATCACTGCACTCCAGCTGACAGAACGTGCTGAGCGGCATGATCTGCCCGAACGCCGAGCACGGAGCTCCAGGCACCGCCATGAGCAGCCATACCAACGGGCCCAGCGCGGCTCCCGCTCCCGTTCCCCACCTCCAAGGGGCAACCTCCACCATCGGCCTCGATCCCCAGGCCCCCCTGGTCGGACCAGGACCCGAGAGGTGTCCCGATCTCGCTCCCGCTCCCCCAAGGACAATGCCCTCAGGCAGCATAGGTCAAAAGGTGGCAGGTCTGCGTGTCCCAAATGCCTGGGGCGGTTTCCACACGACGTCCGCAACTGCAACAATGAGGAGATGTGGGACGGATCCCCCACCCGATGTCAGCGCAACTCCAACGGACGCCTCACCAACCCCGCAGGTCGCACAGTCTGCACAGACTGGCAACGCCCTCTGGGCTGCCATGCCAAACACTCTGCCCTCCACGAGTGCTCAGGCTGTGGCGACAGCAGCCATGGAGCCCAGGCTTGCTCTAGAGCTCAGAAGGTCAGCGGCCCTGACCCCGTACAAACCTGAGGCATGGGAGGCAGCACTCTCCCAGTTTAACCTGTGGCATAGATACCCGTCCATATCCCAGGGCCTCCGCTATGGTTTTGCGGTCGGCCTGGCACCCCCCCCTCACTCCTTCACCCCTCCTAATAGGCACTCCCTCCTTGAACATGCAGATGTATTCCAGTCAATTGTAGATAAAGAGTTCGCCAATGGGCGCTACATTGGGCCTTTTGACCTTAAGACCCTCGAATCAGTAATTGGACCTGTTCAAACTGCCCCTCT
>JBBPTY010000258.1:0-22526 GCA_038094335.1 Tylopilus aff. striatulus | reverse complement strand
CATCTTCAACCAGTACGTGAACCCGATTGCACTGGGCGCTTTAGGGTGGAAATACTACGTACGTCTTTTCCTTTCTTTGATCTTGATCCCCATCTGACCAGGTTCACAGATCGTGTACGTATGCTGGCTCGCGTTTGAGTGTGCATTCTTGTGGTTTGCGATCGTGGAGACCAAGAATCGAACGTTGGAGGAGACGGCGGCGTTGTTTGACGGCGAGGATGCGATCAATCAGATCATGCACAAAACATGCACACGCGATGTCCATGAGGACGGTTCGGCAGAGAAACAGTCCACGAATCTAGGCTTGAAGCTAGATATATGATACCCCTTAGCATACGTGACACCCACTTTTCATCAGTGTCCGGTCGACGTCATTCAGGACTCGGATGTCGTCCGTCACATTTCCGCTGAGCATGACAAAAAACGTAGTCCATACAACCGCAGAGTCTGTGTCAGTTTCGTTCTGAGCAAGAATCACAAGTCAGGTGTAGACAATAAGAGCAGAGGCATGGTCCCCCCCTCAAGTTCGCCCATTGCCCGTCACCTAGGACAGCGGCACGATAGCTGTATCAGTCACATCGCCAACCACGACGAGCTCGAGGCCAACAACGATTGTCATCGCCTATAGAAAACATGGTGTAAGAAGCGAGTAAAAACGCGAGGCACTGACTCACTTCCAGCCCAAACAAGTCAAATGGTGTCGTGCTGTATTGAAGGCGGAGGGTGTCACAGTGATGTTTATGACTGTAAGTCCTTCGATATGGCCCATGTGATAACTGTCGTCTTACTATCGTGTACAGCAAGCGGGAGTTCTCCAAATGCGGGAATGGTCGCTCTGTGTGATCTCTCACGTGCCTCTTGGGCAAATCAACGCTCAGACCTTGCCCACTCACGGTGAAAGGCGCAAGAGGGCCGCGACTTGTGTGTGATGAGCATCGTTGCCTTTGAGCTGTCGCGGCGATGGGTGCCGGAGTTCATACGCCTTTATTTGTCCGGTGTTTGCTAATGAAGGTTTGAACCTCCACCTTCCGAGTCAAAGAATAAAACGACTGCAACTTGACTTGAACTTTCGTGTCTTACTGACCACAATTTGGGCTTTAGTAGAAATCACCATCAAAATGCCTTGCGAGATATACGTATATGTGTGTCATCCCTGATTTTTTAAATAAATACAGTCATGGTGGCTGGGAACCATCGAACGAATAAATGCCTTTACTACATCATAAAATTTAACAAAACAAAATCTGATGGGACTGGTACTCAGTCCTGGTTAATGTTACGCACTTCAGGCAATCATCGCGGTGACCATGGTCCTATTCTCTCTTCAGATACTCGTTTACCTTTTCCCACAACTTCTCATACTGCCTCGGTGGCTCATACGCTGGTGCCCGAGTAGGATGGAAACCAACACTGATATTCGCAACGGATGGGAGGTGTTTCGAGATGAAAGCCGCCACCAAACACGCATCATAGATGGGCGAATCTGGGAGCCCAATAGATGTGATATGGGTATTGCGTACCGGTGCTTCTTCGTTCGCCGCCAGTGGGACCTCCCTCGCGTCGAGGGATAGGCTAAGCGCTTTCAGACGCGGGCAGAGAGCGAGGACCGATAACAACCCGTTCAGGGTAATGGGCGTGCCAAAGCACCCGTAGCTGCACTTGAACACGAGGACCTCGAGCATGGGCCAGTTACGAATTAAATTGGTCAATTCTTCATCGGTGATGAAGATGTGGTTGTAAAGGAATAGCACAAACTCGCGAAGGTGCCTGAAGGATGCGAGAGGGAGGAGAGTATCATAGGTAAGACGATGCTCGGAATGCTCATAAAGTGGTGCATCGATAATTTCAAGAGGAAGAGCAAATGAATTGCGGTATGTGACATTGAAGTGCCGGAGGGTATCCCTGCGCTGCGGTGAGGCAAGGCTGTCAAAGAAGGCAAAGATCGCCTTGGGATCGTGGACGCCAATGAGTCGGAGGCGGAAGGTATGGAATATCTGGCCTTGTGGGCGTAGGAGACTAGAAATGAAGGAAAGATTCCACGCGCGCAGTTCCAACTCCTTGACATTGCGAAACGGGATATCTGCGGACGCGATGCATACATTGTCCAAGTTTGACTTCGTTGGATGGATCACCAAACAGGTGTTCTTGAGTTCCGGAGACATAATGATAGGAGTTAGAGCGACATCGTCAATGGGAACTGAAAGTTCGAGAGATTCAAGATGTGGAACATGAATCGAGATGGCCTGCGAGAGTAGGTGGATTTCCTCCGTCTCGACCGGCATGATAAAGTAAACGGCTTGAGAAATGTCAAATCTAGCAGACCTCAGCTTCCATCGCGGGCCTAGTCGGATGCAGTTTTCTAGGAAGGTATCGATGCTATCTGTGCGCAGGATGGCAGCCGAGAGAGCAACGAGACTGGGTGATAGTAGGCGATCCATGATCAATTCTAAATCGGAATCAAGAACCGGTATTTCTGACCACCTCAAGACCTGCAGGTTGGGGAAGAGGAAAGGGGATTGCGAAGTGCTTGCGGCAGATCCCAAGAATAAACGGTCTATTTCTGAGGTAGCCGCAAGTTCTCGGACACGGTGCGAATAGCGGGTGATGGTGTTCCATTCAGCAGGGGATAGGGCGGCCTGGCAATAGTAATCAGACACGTCTGTGGAAAGTAAGGGCATAAAGCTCGCTCACTTTTGCCCGATCCTCGTCAGCGATCGGGGCGAAGGATCGGATGAGGGGTTCGAGCGAGTCCAATCTCTTCCAAAGGTAATTGAGAGAAGGTTCTGACAGTGCACGGCATGTCTGAGCTAGAGCGGCCAATGCTTGCCGCGCTTCCTGCAGCGCCCTGGATGGTTTCTTGTCGTATAAGCTCTGGGCAGCACCTAATTCTGACAAACAAAACTGATCCAAGATTTGCTCAAAAAGCTCAGATATGAGCAACAGGCTGAACTCCGTAGCTGGGAGACCTGGTGTCGATGCCATCATGATCGTTATCAAGAGCGACGTATCGGCGCATGATTGCAAATCCACTTTGGTCAGGGACAAACCTGAACAATCATGTCAAACGAGTGATTGCTGAGTCCAATGTCCTAAGATCTGGAGGTTGATGCATGATGGGTCAAGCATAGTCATTCAAAAATAAATTTGATTCACTCACTTTTTGGCCTTTGGGGGCACAAATTTGAATGGAAGCCGCTTTTTTACAGTGACATGGTACTGACCTTGACCATGCTTGTCAAGAGTGCTCTGCAGAAAGTTAGCGTTGTCGTTGACCGCAAAGACGAGCTCCTTTGTCTTCATAGATTTTTCCTCCTTTATAACTGATGCCTTACTCCCGGTTTTCTTATCGAAGGCAGAGTAGATAGTGAGCAACAGTAAACATGTACTACTCCAGTTCATCGGCTGGCGTCTCTGGTTGTGAACGCGGCATGACGAAGAACGCAAACAGCATGTGGTGATACTACATACTAGTTCTCACTCAGGCGCAACTGGGGTCCCTCCCCCGGCGTTATCCGAGGCGTGACCTCTTGACCACTTTTTCTGTAGCATTCTGAAGGCAGCTGTAAGGGCCAAAACGCTCTGCATCCTTCACCCATGGCCACTCGGGCGATCAAGCAATTTAGGCTACGGGAGCTCGCAAGAGCCGCTCCTCCTCTTCCCAATCCAACCCCGATTTCGTACACGGGTTCATCTTTTGACCTTGCCAAGTTCGACTTTGCGCAACCTGGTCGCGTCGCGTCCGAACCGCCTCCACCAACGAACAACTTTCCGAAACGTGCAAACCCGTTCATCCCTACCAAGAACCCACAGACGGGTCGATGGGCACCACCTAAATACTCGCTGCGTCAGCAGGCAGACCTCATCAAGAAAGCCCGCGCATCCGGTTACTTGGCGTTGCTCCCACCATCACCGAAAACATCCGCCGCTCACCTCGCAGCTATTGCATTTTCCAAGGCGAAACCAGTCTCGAAAACATCTCAGTCCAAAGTTGCGGACCAATGCCAGGCTGAGACGGACACGAATGGCTCAATGGAGCGGTGGTCTGAACCTATCGAATGGGTAGGCCAGGTAAAGGAGCGAAAGGTGCCTGGAGCAGGGATTGGTAACAGACTTTACGCGGGAAAGAAGCGCATGTTCAAGGGCCACAAGTGGGAGCGTATGGCGGAGAAGAAGGCTTTGAAGCGCAGGATGCTCATGCGCGACATGGCAAAGCGTATACAACGGTACAAGGAGGCGAGTTTCTTTCTCTTTCAGCGTCATTGTCCTGCCGTTGCGCTCCATCCTCACCCATTTTCATGTAGTATTACAAGAAGAGGCGACCAAACCCCCTGAAGCCCTCCAAGTCATCGGGCGGGAAGCTTCCCTTCTAAATATTTATGTATTGCATGCATCAATTGCATTTCTCCCCTCGTCTTTCGTTGTGCCTTTGCAAATCATGCTGAATGCTGAATTCCATCCAGTCGACTGAATAGAATTTCCGTTATTCTATTGTTGGCGCTAGCAATGAGGTAGGTCGGAAGATGTAAGCTGGAGGTCCATTCGATGCCTTTAATAGACCGGTATGTACGTATGACTTTCCCACACAATGCGCCGTGCCATATAGCCAAAGAAACTCTTCGCCAATCGGACTTATGGTGGAAATGTTCTAGAATTTTTTTCTCTGCGGCCATCACAAGCCTGGTCACGATGTTGCGCGTGCAGCTATAGGGCTGCCACCTGCTTCAAAACTAGCTGATACCTTTCAGAATAGTCTCCACGAACCCTGACCGCTATACACTTTCTTCGACCAGTTTTATCGAGCAGCTTTAGGTTACGTTGCTCGACAATGGTTCAGGCGTCCGGGGTGGGCCATGCCTTCCAAACATGTTCTAATGGAACGCCCATAGAGCTCCTGCGCATCAGTTGGGTCCCTACATGAGACTGGCTAAATTTCGAATTACAGGAATATGATTGGTCGGCTAGAGCTTGGCCGCCGCTGTCTCGACCGGTGTTTTCCTCGCCTAATCCGATAAACATTTGGAGCTTGCAGCATTGAACGTGTTAGCTTGGGCTATTAGGTTTGATGGGCTGACTTGATCGTGGGTATAGGGGAGTCGCTTCGTTGGGAATTCATGAGAAAATTGCAGAGCTCAAAACTTGGAAGAACGTCCCAGTCTGGGAACGCCCGCATTTCCTCCGCCTGTTGTTCGTCAGATGCCTTCGTGTCTCTCACCACTATTACGACAGCGAGTGAAGACCACATGGCAAACATTCTGCATGTGCAGTGCTGGGTTTCAAACAGCTTTCGCAGAGGCCCAGCTTTGATGATCATATTGCCTCACTGTGGTGTCTGTATGGTTTATACCCTTCTGACTTGTGCTCTCATGGTTGAGAATGGGTTGCGGAAGGTATACGGAGGCTGGTCGCACATTGAGCGGCCTTAGGGAAGGCGGCCATAAGGTCATGGTCGGCCGAGGATGGATCAAAGGCTGTTTGAACTCAGGCATATCCTCCGACGAGAATGGATTCCTGAGGGATTAATTGGTCGACGGATCCGGGTTAAGTCAGCTTTGATCCATACCGACCAGATTCTAGAATTTGGGTCATATCAGAAGCACACAATCCTCACCAATTTGCGGGTGACGTCACATAGCTATACCGCTCGTGTCAGGGTTGGCTTGGCCGTGACGCCACAGATAAGCATAGCTGCTGAGAAAAATAATACCCCCTGAGGATTCGGTGACGGGCCGAATTCGGGTTATCGTTATCATGGGGATGTTCTCTACATATGTCTGGTAGGTAGGATTAGTTAGCTGCTACGCAGGGTTACCATTCCGTGGTAACTGGACTGGTAGAGTCACTCGCTGAAAAGTTGACGTGGCGTACAACTAAGTTAGCCTGTATAAAGGCAGCGGATGAGGATTCCCATGCTGAAGTGGGACTGGACATAAAAAGCAAATGGACCCTATGTGTGACAAGTTTAGCACACGAAAGTTCCGCTTCAACTTTCTAGGCTTGTTTCCTGGGTCCAAAGACCCATGACCGTCTTACAGCTTTTTTAGAAGCGTCTTGACGCTCGACCATCACCTACTCGCCGCTTGGACTCGGCGCATCTTGGCGCTCAGCGGCAATGTAAGCCATCCCATTCACTCCCCCGAGTCACAGCTCCACGGAGATTGACTAATCCTAGTTTCGGTTCCTCGAAAACGTGTCCGCCCTCAGATAGCGCCGGTCTTGTACCCTCCCTCTTATGTTGACCACCACAATGGACCATCCGCCTCCCGACCAGACAACAGTGCGTTCGCCGCCTCTCCAGGTACGAATCGTTTCAGCGTCTAGCTCTCGTCGTGTTTGAAACATGCCTGCTCATGACCTCCGGCAAGGCTCGGGTATTCTATTTTCTCAAAAAACTCGCCCTACGTGGCTGGAAAAACGGCAGGAAATCTAAAGATACTGTCGCCCCAGCCATTATACCTACCCAGGTCTTTCAGCGGGCACACTCCTCTGTGGACCTTGTGCGCAAGCCGGACTTGTCGCCATCCATCGGCCGTAGGGAAGAAGACGGCCCTAATCCTATGGATACAGATGACTCGTCTCAAGACGCCTCGGCGAGCGGCAACTCATCCCCTTTCCGACCTAGACGTCACTCCGTTGGGGATGTCCTGCGCGCCGCGCCCATCCATTCGAAGTTTGCTGGTCGCGATGCTGCACCGCTTCTCTTTCGTGATCGGGCGGGTTTAGGGGATCAAGCCCTCGTCGACGATCCCGGGAAGGTGGTGGCCCCGGCGCCTTTGTTCTCGTTTTCCAACATCCTCGATGCTGACATGCAGCCTGCCCGATCGGGTTCGCCAAGTCCCGAGACTCCACCACAAATCAATGTCGCTTCAGCTGTCAAACCTTACGGGAAGGAGGCTGTGCAGGATGCGCCGATTAATGATACACCACGACCTGCAGGGGATGTCTATCCCCATCATGACAGCGCCGTGAACCCATTGACTGAACCCATACCCTCGACCTCTTCCGATGCCGGTTCCCTCTCGAGGAGTCAGTCATTACGAGCTGTGGAGGACTCCGCCTCAAAATCCATTCCGTCACGGCCCCCTTTGGTGCCTCGCTATAGTGCCCCCTTGCCTCCACCTTTCCGCGTTACGACGGAACGTGGCCTTCGGTTATCACCATCTATAATTACAAGACAACCGATGCCTTTGTTCAATCTCCCTTCATTGCCGCCACCGCCCCCCGTTCCAGACTCACCACCAAGGCGGAGGGTACCCTTGCGGAGCATGCCATCATTGTCCAGACATGGTCATAGTAATGCTGAATGCCAAGCAGATCACGAGACTGCGACGCTAGAGGGTTCAGGTGAAGACGACGTGGACGAATGTGACGAGGAAGAGTTCATGGACGCGTCTAGTATCCACCAAAGCGACGACGACGACGATGCCGGCGAACCACCTAGTGCTGGTCCATCAGTCCTAGGCATCAAAGCATCGCAGAAACCACTCTTGAGGGATGACGAATCCCAAAGCCCCATTACGCCTATGTCGCCCCACAGCGTCGCCGTCCCCGATGCAAGTGACTACTCTTGCTCCGAAGCCTACGTCCAATCGATTCGTGTTACGACGACGTCTGTTTCCCTCGAAATGTATCCCTTCTCTCCCAACATACCAATTACCGAGGAAGTTACCCAGCGTCACTTCCTGGACCCTGACGTCCTGTTACCCGGGTCCTCCCGATTGGAGAATCGACCAAGCCTGTACCGTGTTGCCTCACGGAGCATGATGGATCTCGGTTCCACGCACCGCACTGAGCGGCCCGGAAAACCCAAGGGAGCCATTGGATCCAATGCCCCATCGGTATCAGGACATACCGGCGAGGGTCATGAAGAATTCGAGGAAAGTGACACAGAAGAAATGATTGGACGTCTCCTGCGACGCACTTCTATGCCCAGTTTCCATCCTACATCAGATCCCCCACCGTATCCTACCTTCAACCCACGTCCCAAGGAAACATACATCATGCCATGCGAGGACGACGGCCGAGAGTGTCTACCGTCATACAGCAATTACCTGTATCTCATAGCCATTATGCCTCGTAAGATGGAGTTTAGCTCTCCTGGTGTGCAGGCAAGGGACCGCAAGTGGAGACGGGTGGTGTGCGAGCTCGAAGGGACCACCTTTCGGGTGTACAAATGCCCTCCTGGAGCGAGTGGTGCTGGTGTCTTGGGAGATTGGTGGGAAAAGCACGTTGGCGTTGGTGACGTGGCAGGTCCTTATCTACCTCGGACGCAGAAGAAGAGGTCAGAAGAGCCATCTGAACGACCACCAAAATTAGGCATCGATGACCCGCTCGTACCGGCCACGCCGACAGAACCCTCCGCGCAATCGACGTCTGTCCCTCCGGTGAGACAGCGAAGTGGATCGCAGACGTCGATGACAACCCAAAACACGTCTACTCCGCGGCCGACAAAACGCATGTCAGCGGCGAGTTTCTTGTCGCCGTTCAAGAGTTCGAGCACTGCTAGGGGCGAATCGAGTGCTGGGGAGACGTCGACGTCGCGTCAGCAGCCGCACGAGCTGGAGCTATTACCAGTGGACATGCAAGAGAGCCGTTCGTCGTTGTCGCATGAGTCCGCGGCGCGTGCGACCCCGGCGGCTCGACGCATATCTCAGCCACTTCAACCTCGTTCTGCGTCGCGACTCTCATTTCTGTCCGGGGTGACAACCGGACGCACGCAGATGTGCCGCAACGGTGTGATCTCGAAGCCGCCGTGCTCGGACCTCCTACGTGCGTATACGTTGCAGCACGCCGAGAGTGGCATGGGGAACGACTATCTGAAACGGAAAAATGTGATTCGAGTGAGGTTGGAAGGGGAGCAATTTTTGTTGCAAGCGCCCGATGTACCCGCGGTCGTGGAATGGATTGAGGTACAATGGTCTCGTTGCACGTTGGGTGAGATCTGATTCTCATTTGTCCTTTTTTTCCCCCCGTGTGTACAGGGGATTCATGCCGGCACCAACATTGCGCTGGACATCGACGAACGCCCGATGCCGAGAGGCCCGCTATTTGCAAGGTCGGTTTTTGTTTTTGTGCTGAGCGTTGTCAATCTGTGGGCTGAATGGGTTGTTTTAGACGACGGCGACGGCGTGTGCGTACACAAGGGGAAGATAACCCGGCACAGCGACCAACTGGGTCGCAGGTGTCTGCATGATACATCTCGGACTCTATTACTGGACCTCGCATCAACGTAGACATATGCATGTATATCGTACGCCCACATGTTTTGCCGCTGTTTCACGCTCACGGAATAATAATCATCACTCGAAACACGGATGATGGCACACGAGGGAGTGCGGATCTGCAAGGAGCGAGCACAGCAGCCTCGGCTAGCCGAGGACACACGACACCCAGATGACTAAGACCAAGACCTCTTGCGATACTCCGAGGTCGGAAGTTTCCCAACTAGAAGCCAACTACTTCGTTCTCGGCGACTACGTCAATCGGGGGCAAGCAGTCTCTTGAGTACGCGTACAAATGATTGTCCGCTGCTGATTTGGTAACACGGAGCGATCATCGGGGCACGCTATGCCTCTAATCGTGTGTACGTGACAGACAGACGCATGAGGGTCGGGATCCACCATACATCTTCAGCTTAGAATGGCCATGAATTGTGACGCATCTAGCATACATCATCACCCGGCTCGTAGATTCTCCTGGTCCCGTTTTTCATGCAAACCGTTCAGCAATTCGATTGTTCCCTACCCCCGCGGAGTCCGCTTTCGTGGTCGTGTTCGATGTAGTTGATGTATATCCGACGCCTCGAGCGTCAAGGATGCCAAACTCACGTTGGACTAACTGAGGAAGCATGACAACATACGACCCTTCCGGCCATGCGACGAGACACAGAGACACTTTGCGATGAGGGCTGTATGCTAGCAGCCTGGCAAGGCTATGACCACGAATGTCAGCCTCTGCCACCGCGGTTGCGGAATTAGGGCTAATCGCCGGGACGAGAAGTTTGCTCAGCGAGTGTGGTCATGCTGTAGCCGGGACGTGCGATTTCCAGCGCTCGCGTAGACGGTTATGATCAAGATTCAATGGATCATGGAGAATGAGTGAACCAAGGGTCACGATGAACATCAACAGTGGGCCGACTAAACCGGCATCAGGATGGATATGATCTCAATGCGGCCTTGCCTCTTGCTTTACGGTAACCTCATTGAGGGGGGATGGCAAGGCTAATATGAGATACGCAGCGTTGTCTACTACGAATAATAAAAGGGGAAGTTTATGAGTTTTATTCACACGGTTTTTTGCAGTATACCACGTTCGGTTTTTGCCTTTGGCCATCGTCGCATCAAACAAGCTCCTCCGTTATCTTTGTATCCCTACTCTCATCGATTTTCTTTTCCGGCTCTTTTCATCCTTTTTTTCTGGTGCTGGCTGCCGACCAAAGCCATTGCCATTCCATCCTTCTCTCCGCAAAAAAGTCACACTTAGCGCACAGCACCCTTATTGCCTTGTTTTTTTCCCCCCAACACCCTTCTTGCCTCGCTCTTTCCGCCAACGCTCCTACTAAACAAGAACAACGTCTCGCCATGGCCGACACCGCGACAGAGATCGATCTGGACTCGGTTATCGACCGTCTACTAGAAGGTGGGTGGCGTGTGCCTGTCACTCAGTCGTCTTGCGCGCGCGTGGTAGAGGAGGAGCATACAAACCCCACTCGGTATCGTCCTCGCCCGGTGCATTTGCAGGGTGGTGGCGGGGAGCGCCGTCGGCGTCATACAGCATGGGACTCGCGAGCGCAGCATGCGGCGGTGTCGCGCATGTGTTGACATGGGTCGAGTGGAAAAAAGTCATGTCAGATGGAAGAAACGTCCTTCCAGGCTAGTTTGGGCACACTTCCACTCCCCGACGTTGTTCCGTTCTGAGTTACTTCTTTCGAGCAGCAGTGTTGATCGTTATTCTCTTTTTTCCATCAGTGCGTGGTAACCGACCAGGCAGGCCGGTGCAACTACAAGAGTACGAAATCAAATATCTCTGCACGAAAGCACGCGAAATTTTCATAAACCAACCCATTCTATTGGAACTAGAAGCACCCATCAAGATCTGTGGTGCGCCCTATTTGCTCAACACAGCATATCTCACATGACTGATACCGTCGGGGCGCTCAACAGGTGACATTCATGGTCAATACTACGACCTTTTGCGACTTTTCGAGTATGGGGGTTTCCCACCCGAAGCCAACTACCTCTTCCTCGGCGACTATGTCGACCGGGGTAAACAGTCCCTCGAAACCATATGCCTCCTCCTCGCATACAAGATCAAGTACCCTGAAAACTTTTTCATCCTTCGTGGAAATCACGAATGTGCAAGCATCAACCGAATTTACGGTTTTTATGACGAATGTACGTCATCCTTATCACCACCCGAACTCGTGGTTAGTTATTGAAAACGAAACTCAGGCAAACGGCGGTACAACATCAAGCTATGGAAAACGTTTACTGATTGCTTTAATTGTCTACCCATCGCTGCCATCATCGACGAGAAGATATTCACCATGCACGGCGGATTGTCCCCTGATCTCCAATCAATGGAGCAAATAAGGAGGGTGATGAGACCAACAGATGTTCCAGATACTGGTACGGCCTACCCTGCGTCTACTTTCAAGTGGTATCTCAACGATCGAGCAGGACTACTTTGCGACCTTCTATGGTCGGACCCAGACAAAGACATCACTGGGTGGTCGGAGAATGATCGAGGTGTCTCGTTCACGTTTGGGCCGGACGTTGTCTCCAGGTTTTTGCAGAAACATGACATGGACCTCATCTGCAGAGCACATCAGGCACGTTCCAAAACTGCACCTTGACAACGCTACCAGATTCCAACACTGACGTGTTGCAGGTCGTGGAAGACGGTTATGAATTCTTTGCAAAGCGACATCTTGTAACCCTATTCTCGGCGCCAAATTATTGTGGAGAGTTTGACAATGCTGGCGCCATGATGAGCGTCGATGAGACGTTACTGTGTTCGTTCCAAGTAAGCTGACACGTGATCTCTACTGCTAATTTTGTAACGTGGCTCCAAGATTCTTAAGCCGGCTGAGAAAAAAGCGAAGTACCCTTATGGAGGCATGAACATGGGACGACCGACGACGCCACCTCGCAAGCAGAAGAAGGGAAATAGCAAGACTGGTTAAGTCAGGTGGAGCATTCCTTCATCTTTCTTGATCCAGCTTCATGTTTATTTTCTCTTTTTAAACTGTCTTTCTCTTCGGTTGTCCTGGTTTCGGCTGGTTATATCTTGCTCTGGGGATGGTTTTTAATGACGGGAACGACGACAGGCCTCGTACGAGCCCCCTCCGCTGTCGGGGCTGCCAGAGCGAAACAAGGTGGCACGCATTGGTAGATGTGACGAGGTTGAGGTAATGATGGACCCATTTTGCATGGCACCTTGATAAGGAGGGCAGCCGCTACCACCGCATCACAATCCCTACATATCTATTTGTTCACTTTGGACGTGACCCTCTCCATGAACAAGGCATTTTCTCTCGTTAACCTCCTACTTGCTCGGAGACCTCAGCACGCTCA
Source organism: Tylopilus aff. striatulus (assembly GCA_038094335.1). NCBI lineage: Eukaryota > Fungi > Basidiomycota > Agaricomycetes > Boletales > Boletaceae > Tylopilus > Tylopilus aff. striatulus. The sequence goes on along the minus strand of JBBPTY010000258.1, from coordinate 9,954 downwards.
GCTTTTCCCTTTTATGTATACTACCTCTTTTCTCAACCAGCAGCAGTGAGTGATATCCTTGCTGACATCATTTCATTCTTTAGTCAATCTTTCCTCGCTATCCTTGTACTGTAGGGCATGTTCGATAGCCAGCTGATCCATATCTTCTCTTTCTGTCTTCTGTTTTCTGTCTCTTTCCCACAAGTGTCACAGTAAGTCTGTTCATATACTACATAGACTTAATTTCTTGGGGACTCGGAGGTTGGGATGATTACATTATCCTTACCAGTCCAGGCACATGGTGGAAAAACACCCCTGTGCCACGTCTCGAGCGGTTGCACACCTCATGAGACTGCATCGCTTCTTGGGCCTTGTTTCGGATGCTTCCCGCGCAGTCTTCGGCAGCTGTTTGTGGGGTCTTTTATTGGGGGGGGGCACCAAGATGCTGCACGACCAGCAGCCGCTAACCACTACAACACACCTAAAATCAGATTCTCAGTTAGATTCAAGGTCCTCCTGCCCTCTGCTTTGGCCCGTGATAATCCTATGGCGGCCGGCGTGGGGTCGCGACTTCCTTCTCCTGATAGCCTCGGAGCGCCCAATCTGGGGGCGTACTCCCGATCCGGGTGCAAAGCAAGAAAAAGCGACCCGTTTCCTGCTCACCAGTCAAGTCCACGGCGTACGCGTGAGTGCAGCGGGCGTGTGTGTGTGAAGACGTGCCCATTGGAACGTGGTCGTGGGCCGAGCGGAGCATGCGGGGTGGGGTCACGAGGTGCGGGATGCGGGGCGCGGATACGAATACGTATTGCCAGTGGAGGGCCGGTGGGGTGGTTGGCCGAGAGTGTCCGACGGACGACACGCGCAGCGAGAGTCAGCCCATCGACTTATGCTGCGGGTGACGACCTTGGACGTCCGGAGGGCTCAGACACGTGGCCCCATGAGCCATGTGCACAGGCTCCCTGTGGTGAGGAGAGGGGACAGCACATCGTCTGAGTCAGAACGCACGTTGGTCGGGGGGGAAAGGCGGAGAAACACGAGGGCCATGTGGTCGCCGTCGTATCACGCGGTGCAGCAGGTGTGGACGCAAAGGAAGGCGAGGGCGTGCGTTTAAACTCGGTCGGACGATCGTCCCATGGTTGCCCAACTTGGTTTTCGCCCGACCATCGGCTGCGTTGATGGTGGTGGTGGTGACTGTGTGATCGTTGGACCGTAACATTGCACTAGACCGAGCGCATGACCGCCGTGGTCACAGTCCAAGGTTCTGATAAGCAGATAAACCGTGGCATGACCGCGGTCTTTACCTCCTGATGGATGTTTCGTGTGGTGCACCTCTCGAATTTCAGCCCGACGTGGGGTCACCGCGGAGAATCGTTTTGTCGAGGGTGTGGTGATCGAAATAAATGGGAGACGCGATCATTTATTGACATTGACATTTATATTGTACACAGATGCAAAGGGACGTGTCCGACCTAGTAGCTGACGATTGGCAGCAACGTATCGTAGCCAAAGTCCAAAACGAAAATGCTACCCAAAAATAGACAAGCAATAAAAATAAGTCGTGTCAAAACATGGCACCTAGGTGGGAGTGTATGGAATGAGGCGAGTGGGGTATCATGCACTTTCATGATTATCTGAACGCTTTTCCGAGTCTTCGAGGACATCCTTGACCTTCGCCTGGCGTGCGATCCGGTTGACAGCATCCTCACCGTCGAACAAGACCGCCGTTTCTTCCAGCGTCCGGTTCTTGGTCTCAACGATGAAGAACCACAAGAACACAAATTCGAATGCAAGCCAGCAGACATACACGAGCTAAATAGATAGAACGGCAAGTCAACACCGGCCGTGAGTGGCTATTCAATGAGCCCGACTCACGTAGTATTTCCATCCAAGCACGTCCAATGCAATCGGGTTGACGTACTGGTTGAATATCAGGGCGAGCGAAATGACAAAACTGAAGATGTTGAAGCCCTTCGCCCGAATGCTGTACGGCAGGATCTCGACCGTGTAGGAAACGATGAGAGGGGTGAACGCAATGTCATACGCAGCATAGAAGAGGAAGATGAAGGCAATCACGGCATGTCCGGCAGCAGCAGTCCCGTGTTGAGAATACTCGGCGAAGCACACCGCTTGTGCAGTGTAAAACAACGTCATCAAACCAGCGGAAAGCAGAAATAGGAATCGACGTCCCAATCGATCGACCATGAATGAAGCGTACATAGCCCAAGCCAGGTTCCACACTTGCAGAATTCCATTGATAAGGAGTTGAGTATCTGTTCCGGTAATACCGATCTGGTTGAAGACCCTATTCAAGTAGAAGGAGACGAGGCCGTTGCCGGACCATTGCGAGAAGAACGCAATCGCGACAATAATAAGCATGCGCTTGCGGTTTCCAGGAGTCTTCACGAGTGACATCCAACCAATATTTTCAGCGGTGGAACGGTCAAAATCGAGTGCGGCCTTAATTTCTTGGAATTCATGCTGCACGACGGCATCCGATCTGGAAGCAGATTTATTAGTGAAAATGAGCATTATGTTTCTTGACACTCACTCGTTGCCGTCGGCATGATAGTAAGCAAGAATGTGCAATGCCTCACTCTCGCGCCCCTTGCTGACCAACCAACGAGGTGACTCGGGTGCAAATAGGACCAGAAGGACTTGAAGAATCGAAGGGAGTCCCTGGAGCAGTGATGGCAGGCGCCAGGACCATGTACTGTTTATCCGGAAGGAACCGTATGTTGTCCACGCAGCTCTGATAAAAATTGCAGTCGGTCAAGAATAGCACCAGGAGGCGCATTAAGTAGGAAAACATACACGATAGCACCAGAATACCAGAGGGAGTTGTATAGAGATGTTAGAGGAGCACGGTATGTGGGATATGAGATCTCGGTAACCAGCATGGGAGCAGCATTGGCTGTGACAATTACACAGTTATTGTTTTGCATAGATTGTTGGTGTATTTCGAGACTCACCCGCAAAAGTGAGGCCAAAGCCGATCAAGAAACGGGCACCGATGAACATGGCGGCGGATTGTGAAGCAGTTTGAACGGCGGTAGCAATGCACATGATAGCTGCACCCAACCATATCGCCCTACGACGACCAATGCCGTCAGACACGTATGGGGCGAAAGGAAGACCTGCCAGTCCACCAATATTCTATGTACGTATCGTAAGACAGACATTAAACAGCGCGTATCATTGTGGATGCTTACCTGGATAGCATTGAGCAAGCCGAGCATTGAGGGAGATGGATAGCCGAAAGCAGACTGCCATTGAGTGAGACTTTGTAGACCGTTCATCATGCTGCCATCGTATCCAGTAGTGGACGACGTAATCAGACTGTACGTGGCACGAAAGATGTCAGCAAAAATTGAGATGTGGTGCGTTATACTACATACAAAAGCACGATCCAACCGTGGAGGGCAATCAATCTGTCGGTTCATATACATCAGCTCACGACAGCGTGGCTGCCAGATCCTTGGATACACACCGCCGGTTGTTGTACCATCTCCTGCTCGGGTCGATCAAGTGCGCCAACTGGGGGCGGTCTTGGGCCCCAGCTGGAGAAGTACCAATATTCGGCATGTTGTCTAAATGTGTACGAGGAAAGCGTAGAGCAACTTGATGGATGTGGTTCTACGAAAAAGATGTAACGCGGTCGCTTCGTAGTCGCGTCGCGTCTTATAGCTTCGGCGCGGGAAATACGTATTCCCCACTTGAAGTGCCACTGGAGGCTGAGACGTTTATCCACTGAGGTACCCCCCATTCCATCCGATTATCGGTGTCTTCGTCATGGATTCGGGTAGCTTTGACATCCGCTTAGAGCCGCTTTGTGCCTGGATCATGCTACATGGCGCCTGAGGCCAAAGGAGAAAATGTAGACTTGAGACTCCATCCGACTCGGCCCTGTGCGAACTCGTACTGGTATGGGCCCCCGTTTCCCAGTACTGCTAGGGCGTGGTGCATTGCCGACCATCCCTCACTCCTTGATAACGAAGCATGGGTATCTACCCCGCATTCGAGGCCGGTCGTCATCAATTGACATCGAAGTGATGATGAACCAAGAAGGCTAGTGCCCCTCTGCGAAACCTTTAGCTCGTCCCTTACTTTTTGTCCCGGGCGTTTACCATCAAGCTCCAGGTGTCACTGCTGACAGTTTGACCGACAATTGTGTGCGTATCCTCCGAACGCAGTGATGGGAGCGCTGCCTCTACAAACTTTGTTGCTGCGTTCCATTCGTATTCGTCTTGGTCGGCGCGGCTACCCGGGGAGCTGGGGAATTTCGCTGCGACTCCCTGCTTAGTACCAGCAATCCATCAGGATTCCACAACACTAGCATGGTCATCTGCTATACCTCGAGCTTAGGCTCCTAGTTAGCCGTTCTAGCTGCAAATCGTGACAGACGTGCACTTGATCATCCAGCTTCAGGCCAGATTTCTTGGGAATAACACAGTGACAAAGAATACCTCTGGAGGCGCCATGTCCTTTGCTCCAGTGGAGGCAAGGCAATCATGGCGCGCAGGTATCGTGGTAGGGATGGTTCTAGCCAAGTTCCCAAGACTCAGGCTCGGATATGGTTTGCCAGGGCTGACTGCCTTTCGGGGCAAATTTTCGGCGAGCGCAAGCGACTGAGCAGCCGAGTTTCCACGAAAGGCGCGCATGCTTTCTCGTATGCACTCAGGATAGCTTTGTGTCGGTTCTGCGATAGGACGCGTCGTAACTCGCCCGGACAGGGCTACCCACTGGCCCTTGCCCTCAGCCGCTGGTAAATATTGAAATGGAACAAAGACAATGTCAGCACCGGATCTCTACCTACCTATCACGTAGTCGCTCTGTCAGCTTGTACCGTCCGGTTAAGGGACGTGCCCTGTGTCGGCAAAGTATATCTCCCTTTGCGGACTGACTACTCCAACTGTGTTGAAGCCTTGCTGAGCATGTAAGAGTAGAAACTACCTACAAACAAGCTCAGCTCCAAATACGGAAAAAGTAACTGAGTCCCAGCATCTGACCAACCCCAGCTGCCTCCTTCTCCAAGCCGAGCGAATAAGATCCAGCGTTAGCACACACCCACTTATTTCATAACCGTCTCAACATTTCGCTCGCAGACACGTCTCTGCTCCTGCCCATGGCACTGCCCGAAGGCGCGTCATAGTACACCTGTCCGTTGCCTGCGCCCAAGCTCGTTTCCGTCAGCGATGGAGACGACGGCACGGGAACAGTGGTCGTGTCAGCTCTTTTCCGCCTTCCAAACGGAACGACCCAATTACTCGCAAATGACGCAAGCGTGCTAGAGGTTGTCGGCTGTGGGGCATACGTTTGCACACGAGATTGTGTCTGTGGCAGTGCACCAGGCATACTACCCGCGCCAAACCCGGATCCCAAAGGTGACGCCCGGGCGACGTGGTATGATGTCGACGTGCGGCGTCGATTCAGTAATAGCTGCGACATACCGTCTGAGAGCGACTCTGAAGGCGATGGCGGACCCGCAAGCAAGGCAGACTCAGAGGACATTGAGACCGCCGAGAAGGTAGGGTCTGTTAGTGCTGTCGTCGCCACCGCTTTCACCGCTGCGGGTGAGCCCGTGACTGCTGCCAGTGTGGGTGGTCTGACCGAGGATATCTTGGAGGTCGTCGACAACCGAGATGCACGTGACACTGGGCGCAACGGCGAAGATGTTCTTGGTTGTGATGGACTTCGCCCTGCAGACGGATGAGCCACGGGGGGTGGAGAGTGGAGCGGGATCCTGGGAGACAATGATGGAGACGACGGTTGCGGGAGTGGGTGAGGGTGTAATGAAGGGAATGGCTCAGGGTCTGGGTTGGGAGAGGACGCGGGCGCCTCGGCCTTGGACGGCGGGACAACTACAGACGAAGAGTCTTCATAGGGCTCGAGAGACGCTTGGGCGAGTAATCGAGAGAGTGATGATGGTCCAGCAGACGGGGTCGAATTTGCCCGCGGACGTGCGGGAAACAGGTGTGAGGTAGGAGGTTGCGTAACACTAAACGAGTCTTCAACCTGGGCTTTAGGTGGCCCTGGAGGAATTGGTGGTTGCTCTGCAGCGTCCAAAGTCGTCTTTCGTTCGCTCTCTGGATCAGATACAGCTGAGACCTTTCGTAGATTAGGTCTTCGCTTGTTAATTTGGCTAGACTGTGTCCAATCTTCAACCTCCAGCATGTAGTACTTGATGCCGTCACCCAAGCAATATGGATTACTACTGGGATCCTGAACAGCTGAAATGAGGCATGGGGGAAAGAACGTATGTATATCAACCTTTACCTTATGGTCAACCACCCGCTCCGTGATGGACGTAATCCGAGCGACTATCCATTCTCGCGTCTTCAGCTGCTCGGCTAAATGACCCGTGGCTAAAAGGAAATAATGAGGAAACGAAACTGCGGACGTCAGGCTATCGTCATGCTGAGATCAAGCGAATAGAAGTGAACGTACCATTAAACGCAGCCCAAGGCTTCGACACAGAATTTCGGGTAGGGAGGAACAGCGCAAGATCTCCTTTGGCGAAATTTCGAAACGATATCTTGCCCTTGGCACGCTCCCTGTACTCTTTGCATTGTTTCTGCCATTTCCGAATGACTGTCCCCGTTTTGGCGACGGCGTCCAAAAAGTGATCGTGATCAAACGATCGTAGGAGTTCCAACGCTCCGACTGGATCTGATGGATCGAAGGGTGATGGCTCTTCTACGATGGCGTCATGGCGCAATAGCGCGGGGGAGGAAAACGGGGGTTCCGCCACCTGGGGGTGCCCGCCCGGGGTCTGACCTGGTTTTGGGTTCGGATGAGTGGTATATGCGCGCATCATCGACAGTGCCTTAGAGTGGGCATTCCGGAACGCAATTGCTACATCGAGCATTTGCGCCAGCACTCTCCCACTGCTCTCTAAATTCTGCTCTAGGTCGGACTGTGAGACGCGTCCAGTATTCACATCCTCCAGCAGCAGCCGCTCCACATGTCTTGCCTCGCGGAGCTCGTGCTCAACGCGTTGTAGCTCTTCTCGCAAGCCCATCGCGTCCGCATTAGTAAGCTCCACGTTGGCCTGTGCCTCTCTGAGCTGCCGGTTTGCGTCCTCGAGCTGTTCCCGCAGTTCCGAGAATTGATGCTCCAACACAGCACGGTCGCCGTCCGCTTCTGCAATATGATCCCGAAGCATTCGATCATGTTCCGTCGCCTGTGCCTTAAGCAGCCGATCCTTCTCCATATTTGATTCTTTCAACATCCGATGTACCTCGTCGTTTTCAGCTCTGGCAGTCCGTATTTGGGTCTCTAGATCTTCTCCACGCGAACGCGCTTCTTCAAGATTCTGCAGCGTCAGCGTTTGCTCTACTAAGAGCTGGTTCACCTTGGCTGCGTTCTTGGCCTCCAGCGCTTTGACTGCCTCCGCTTGTGCATGGACCTGAGCGAGTTCCTGCCGGAGTCCGTCCGCCACTCTCGCTTGCTCCGTCGCATCACCGAGCGCCCTGACACGCTCTCGACGTTGCCCTTCCACATCTTGGGCTAGCTCCGAGTTTCGTCGCTCCAGAATCCGCCGCACGGATACTTCCCCCTCGATTTGGGCCTTAGCTTGATGGAGTTCACGTTCCAGTGCATCGGCTCTTTCGCGCTCGGATCGAGCAATAAGCTCAGTGTCTTGGACGTCTTGCTTCAATTGCTTTATCTCAGCTTCGAGAGTAGCTCGCTCCTGCTGCGCGTTGTGTTCCGTCAGGGCCTTTGCTTCCTCGGCACTGCGCAGCTGCTCCGAGAGTTCTTGGAACGCCATTTCATCCGCTTCTGTAACTGGGGGAACGTGACTATTTGCAGCGATATAGCAAAGGAAAACGTACGTTTTCTTCGAGAGGCTGATAATCGAGAGGCGGAAAGCACTGCGATGTTTCCTTAGGGAAGGTGCCAGAACAAAATATCAAGCTACGTACATGAACGTTCCGCAATACGATCGAATCCTGCTTCGAGGTTATCCATTTTTTGTACAAGCTTCTCAAGGGAATTATGCGTCTCTTGCACAGAACTGAGAATTGTGGTATCTGGGCTAGATCGGGCGTATTCCTCCAGGTCTTGCACAACTTTCAAGAGGGCTGTCACAGGGTGGGTAAGACCGGGGTGCGCACAGAAAGTTATCGAGCCCACCATCTACGTCTCCTCTCTCGAGGGAATAGGTCGAGTCCTTGCCTCCAGAGGGTGAGAAGTCGATGGTGGGTACAGGGTCATCCATGCCCCGAGTATCAAATGGCAATTGGCCATGTACTTCGCCGCGGTACACCTGACGGCGTTTTCTCTCGTTCGCGCTGTGTCCCGTGTTATCTCACGCCACAAGGAATAGGACGTGTTCGCTTACGAAAGTTTTGCCATCACCTCCAAAATGGACTGTGCCCGTTGATAAAAGAATCGCGCTGTCTAGTCGTGAGTGATGCAGAAATAGATTATGCTGTAAACACTCACCAAATTCCTTTCGGCGTACAATCTCAATCACCGTGGCACCGTAAGAGTACAACATGCCATGTAAACGTTGGATATGTGGAAAGTTGGTCTTCGCTCGAAATTTGGCTTGCAATTGGGCGAGTGAGGAAGGTAGCTGAACGAGGTCCACATTTAGAGTGCTGATACGACGTAAAACTTCGACACACTGTTCGGTATAGTTATTCTTGGTGCAGATATCAATCGTTCGGCCAACTGACTTTTCACGACAAGATAATGCGGCTTACTTTTGCATGTGTCATAACTTCCACCTCATACCTAAGAGTGCCATCGAGATGCCTTAACTCTGCCGGAGAAGGTGAGGAAGAACTTCAAAAGCATCTCGTGACGTCATTACCTTGCATCAGCGTGTCATGGTTGGTTGCAGGGCTTTCTAGCGCAGTTGCAACTTCAGTCGCCTTGTCCAGTGTATCGTGAAACCTTCTCCCAGATGCTTCTGCGTCTTCAACGATCCTAACAAATTGTCAACAGTAGCCATGACAAACACAAGCGTACGTACTTCAGGCTGGTCGCTATCGCACGGATTACCTTTGCACCCGTTGTCAACCCCTCCACTGCTTTTTCAGACTCGGAAAACTGTATTCGTAGATCATCTGGAAAGAAATACGGCTTGATGCATTTCCCCATCTCGCGAACGCGTTCACTCACTATGTATCCTTGAACATCCATCCGCAACAAGCTTCATTCGATCTCTTGCCACGTAGGATCCCAGCATCCGGGCTTTCTCACCCCCCTCTATTGCCTTGCGCATTGCCGGTGACAAAAACTCGACATGGACCTCCACTCGGTTGACGATCTCCAGGTCGGCATCGACAAACCTGAGCAAAGATGCTTGACGCTCGAGGTCTCGCGAGGCCGTTGCTGCAATTCCGTCGAATACATCCGTGATGTCGAGCGTGTTCAGATCAAGGCTACTGCAAGCTATACAGACAGCTTCATGTTGGTGATGAAGGGTTGCAAGCACGTGGGTAACGTAGTCGAGATAGACACGTGCGCTCCTGAGGTACTGAGCTGCGAGGTGGGATGGTTTGTATGGCGGTGTCGCGGAGAGGACTTCTAATTATGGTAACGAGACAAGTTCAGCATGGCACAAGAAACAGGGAGTGTGCAATGACGCACCTTCTATCGGAGGTTGCAGTGGTGGTTCAACGCGGAGTTGCTTAAGCACATCCGGGAGTTCGATATCGAGATAGCGCTTGTTAAACACGTAGATGGTCTGCCAACCTTTTGTAAGTACGAGTGTGGTGGGACCCACGGGATGGAGGGCATTACCTGGTCTTGAGCACCAACGAGTTCGCGCACGTTGTCCGTTCGCAGACGTGTTCCATCCGAGAGGTAGGCCAAAACCGCATCTTGGTCCACGCCTGTCTCTTGATAAAGGAAGTGTTCGAGGCTACCTCTCCTACGGCCAATAAGTCAACAGGCTGTTCACTGCCAAGAAGGTCGAATGCTGTCCCACCTTTCAATGTCTCGCAGAGTAGCACTAACCTAGGT
>JBBPTY010000257.1:0-22572 GCA_038094335.1 Tylopilus aff. striatulus | reverse complement strand
TGACCAACGACTGGGGTTTTGATCTCCTGGCACCGGGTCCCACCTTGCCACCTTCAGGTCGGTCGAACAGTCGAACTTCTTCTAGATCTTATCATGAACACTCGTCTTGGTCAGACCATACTTCATTACCGCTAAACGCCACGGGGCGACGTGGCGCCTCCTATCCATACGGGCTTCGTGCGGTGATTCTATATCCCCTTCCAGTATACCCCATGGCTATTTTCTTGAATTTCATCCTTCGAATGACATGGTCTATCAAGCTGTCAAGCCATCTCTACCCGAAGTCAGGCGAAGGCGTCTACATCTTGTTGCTTGAGATGGCAGAGATATTGCGGAGATGGATATGGGTCTTTCTTCGTGTTGAGTGGGAAGTAGTGAAGAAAGGGAGCCACAAAGCACACGGTGTGGGGAATGGCTTACCACCTGACGACATAGAACTCCAAGCACACAGCAAGAGAGACTCGTTTGAATAATCCAGTGGCACCTACTTGGTACAGTACTATAAATCGTAGTGAGTCCCAGATTTTGTTCTAGCCTGTAGGTCGTGGGTGCTCACCTTTGAAATATAGATACAATCCACAAGAATGGAACTCACTTCGTGGCATGTCATGTTTGCAGGAACTTCCGGGGCGTAACGAAGCCCTCCGTACATGATTTCGTGGGATTCGGCAGATGCTTTCCTCCTGCTCCATCAGATTCCGAAGATTTCCGAGCACATCCTAAGCGAGTGATCGGGTGTTTTTCGCGGTACGCAGTTCCAAACAGCAAAATGAGAAAGTAACTTGTGCTTCAAGTGGCCCCGTGAGATTAATCTTCCAGGACGGGGGTTCAACGTCAACGTTTACTGACCAATGCAGAAAGGCTGGCGGCGCCCTTGACATCTGGCATCGAAGTACCCTCATCATCCCGATGAGGATTCCGGTTTACTTCCTGCCTACGGCCGCCTCCAGTGTGGACTTCATTATTACAATGGGACAAGGGCCCCCCCGAGAACGCCCGACTTTAACACACGGGTATTTTTTCTCATTCCTGGGAGTCCTGGTGTCCTCGAGAGTCTCGCCATCATGCCTTTTGATTCCGATCTGATTACTATCACTCTCAGAAAGCCACCCTGGCGATCCGGCCGGAATCCATTGGTCCCCACACCTTCACACACGTGGTCATCAGCTGATGGCTATTCGTGCCGTTCGTGGTAGTCCACATTCACCCCATTCTTCATAATGGTATAAAAGCTGGGCGAGGGGTGGCGCCCTATACTCATCTTCTCCTTCTGTCTCCCACTCAACCAAAAAGCCCACTTGTTCTAGCCATGGCACGAAAGGTGGACTGAGCTTCTAGCTCTGACAATGTGAGACTTACTATGACATAGGTCCTCGCTATTCTCTACAAAGGTGGTAAAGCTGCCACGGAAGAGCCTCGTCTCCTTGGCACCGTCGAGAACGAAGTGAGTAACGATTAGATACAGTTCGCCGCCGTTGATCATGCTGACTGGACCTACAGCTCGGCATCCGCCAATACCTTGAATCGCAAGGATGCGAATACGTCGTATGTACACTGGTCTACCAAGTAATGATTTCCCGCTCACGTCACACATGAAAACAGGCCACTGACTCCAAAGAGGGGCCTGACAGCGACTTCCAAAAGCACATCGTTGACGTTGGTCCATTGCACCATATTTGATAACATGTCAGAAGTTCACCGATGTTTAGACTGAGATCTTGATCACCACTCCCTTCCACCCTGGGTATCTCACGGCCGACTTGTTTGAGAAAGTACGTATAGTCATCGAGCGCATGGACACCCTTATCACTACTTGGCATAGGCTAAGAAGCTGAAACTTTGTATCACGGCTGGTGTCGGCTCTGACCACATTGATCTTAACGCGGCTGTCAAGCACAATGTTCAGGTTTTGGAGGTCACCGGCTCCAACGTCGTCTCCGTTGCCGAGCACGTCATCATGTCTATCCTCCTCCTTGTCAGGAACTTTGTACCCGCCCACGAGGTACGAACTATGCAGTTCTTGTTCTCACTAGCTATGTTTTAATGGCTGCCTGTAGATGATCGAACGTGGTGACTGGCAAGTCTCTGACATCGCACGAAACGCCTTTGACTTGGAGGGCAAGGTTGTCGGTACCATCGGTGCTGGCCGTATTGGTTACCGTGTCCTCCAACGTCTGCTTCCATTTGACTGCAAAGAGCTCCTCTACTACGACTATGCACCTCTCCCCGAAGGTGAGCGTATCAGCGGCTCCCACAAGATATCCGTCCCATCTCATCTGCCTTTTCGTGTATCAGCTGCTGCCAAGGCCGTCAAGGCACGTCGCGTCGAGGACCTCAAGGATTTCGTCTCTCAATGCGATGTCGTCGCCGTCAACTGCCCTCTTCACGAGGGCACCCGCGGACTCGTCAACGCTGAGCTCCTCAAGCACTTCAAGAAAGGTGCATGGCTCGTCAACACCGCCCGTGGTGCCATCTGCGATAAGGACGCTGTCGCCGCTGCTATCAAGGCAGGCCAGCTGAACGGTTCGTTGCCCCAGTTCTCCCTACGCCCACTTGCCACGGTCTGATCTGCGTGTGATTGCTTTCCATCTTAGGCTACGCGGGCGACGTCTGGAACGTCCAGCCCGCACCCCGTGACCACGTCTGGCGAACGGTCAAGAACCCTCTCAATGGTGGGAACGGCATGGTTCCCCACTATTCTGGTACGACCCTTGATGCCCAAGATCGCTACGCACGCGGGACAAAGAGCATCATCGAGAACTACTTGAACGATAAACCCCAGGAGCCCGCCAACATCATCATCGGTGACAAGGGATATGCAACCAAGGCATACGGTCAGCGCTGAGCACGTGAGGGGGGTACGGTCGGAGTCATCGCATCATGACGAAATACGATCGTGTTCGTGTATGACAAGTGTATGAGTATATCTATTATCTTGTATGCGCTCCATGAAGAATCCACAACATCCATCATGAAAAATTGAACACGGGGGACCTTCCAATGAATATACAGGCCTCACGGCCAGAAAGGGCACTTGTTGCGATCGAATCAACGCAATGAGGCTAACAACCACAGGAAGATCTATGCATTAGCAGACAAAGTCCAGCGACCCAGGTATAATAGAGGCTACAATACAGGCAGTGCTTCACATGCCATCATGTTAACCGATTTGTATAATCGGTGACGAGGTCCTTCATGACCTTTTCCAACTTGGCCGCCTGCTTCACGTAGATCGATCCCTCGGGATTGTACATCCGGCAGTTTTCAAATATTAGCTGTGCATCGTCCAAAAAGACCTTGATGTTCGCGTATTGATTGGTGTTCAGCTTGTGTTCCATGGTGCTGAGGTCTGGCCAAAAATGGGATGGTCAAGGATATGTCCCCAGAAAAAGAGCTATGAACGGGACGGACCCATGGGTCGTTTGATGACCTCATAGTAGTCGACCACCTCCTCCCCATTAACAGGCAACAGGAAGGGCCATGCGCTCGCATGTGCCTTCATATCGCCCAGTAGTCGGTAGATAAAGTTTTGCTCGGCGCTCTGTGGTGTCGAACGAGAGCTAACAAGATGGAAGTAACAGTGAGTGATGGCAAACGTCAAAGTGAACATCTTTACCAGGTAGCCATTCCGGGCATCCAACCGCTCTCTCCTGATACGTTGTCAGAAACAAAGATCCAGACACCCCGTTTGAAAGTTGACGTACGCAACCCCGGTACTTCTCTTGAATCCAATACGATCCCTTCAGGCTGACCTTCCTGGAACCTGTCTAGACCCTTGTAAATGATATGTGATCTTGACTTTTCCCTAATTTTCGCTATGATGGCGCCTCGTTGCTGTGTGATGATGTTTGCCTTGTTGAGGTATTCGACTTTGCGTAACATCGTACATTGCATGATCGTGCCACCTTCGTAGTCCTTGATGTATCCTGCCCAAACAGATCGAGGCAAAGTGATCTCCTTGGAGAATCCTTGCTTCTTGAAGAAGATCACAGCAAAGTTGTCTGCATAGGTGAGGAAGTGCATCACGTTGGGGTATGTTTTGCGAACATGGTCCTTGAAATGATCCATGAGCATGCCCCCGTAACCCTTGACTTGATCAACAGAAGCAGTGGCGAAAAAAACGATCTCTGCAAAGCCACGATGAGGGAATGGGCGATAGCATATTCCTCCGACGACTTTGTAGCCTCGTTTGATGATGGCAAGGGCCTTTGAGTTTGAGTCGTACACCAGGCGCGCGATGTATTCTCGAGGCATCATCGGTAATTGGGTTCGAAAGAGGGTCTTCAAACCGGTAAGAATCACTAATGAACGGGGTGTTGCATCATTCTCGACCGCCGTCACCTGAATGATGCCCTTTCGAAGCTCGACGAATGCTGCTTTCTCGGCCTTCAAAGGTGGCTGAAATTGAGAAGACGATTCAACGTTATATGGCGATGGGATGCCAACACGTATAAACATCACTCACATGAGTGGTCGAGGATTGACCTGCATCTACGGTGACACCGGTAGCAAGTCTTGTGAGCTGAGATTCGTCCATCTTTTCTTCTACTTTAATTTTTGTCTCGGAAATATACCCGTTCATGTCAGGCAACATGCCCGATTTGGGTGCAGACTGTGACTTGGACTTCATACTCGAAGTTTTCTTTCCGACCCTCTTGCTTGTTTTTCGCGCTGGCATTTCGAATGGCTGTGGTTGCGGCAGAGGTGCCTGGGCCAGAGGTTTATCTTCGTCTTCTTCGTCCGCATCGCTAAGTGACGACGAGGACAACCGACGTTTCTTTGTGGGCGGTTCGTCACCGTCACTCAGTATCGAGGATCCCGGTGAGTGAGCCCTTTCGAGCGGGGATGAGTGCGCTACGAAGATGTATAAGTTACAATAGGCAACTACACATTCGACAATTCTCACCAACGGATGGCGAGTGCATTGAGATGAGAGACACAGGCAGCTTCATCTGTTGCCTTAAGGAAAATATATCGTCGTCCACGTAGTCAAAGTCGAGTAGCTTGTCGACTTCCTGCAGAGAACCGACCGTTAATGTCAACTAAATCGGGGATCCGGGTGAGGGGATTGCCGACCTGACACGAGGAATGGAAGAGTGTTAGATGGGGAGTATTGGTCCGACGCATGTACTTGCCTGAAGCATCTCGTCGAGACGAGTTGCTACACGACCTCTCCGGTAGAACTCCTCTCGTCCTATAGTGGTTTCGTCTGCCCCATGGTCCGCTACCTCGTGTCCACATACACATGTGCACAAGTACACAAGTTCGTCGTCTTCATCGGACCCATACTGATCCAGGCCTCCAAGAGATGATTTTCGGCTGTATTGATCGTCAAATACCACTTGGACGTCGTGCGGAGGGCGGAGGCCGGGGCAGGAGTCGCATACAGAACACGGAGTATGGCGGGCAATCTTGAACGCTAGCGCTGCGTCTGAGAAGGAGGTTTCGCTGACTGATGGATATGTAAGTCTCATGGTTTAGTCGTCGCCAGCGATGGTGATGCAGCTCCGCCGCACTGGGTCGACCTCAGCTTCAACGGTTCAAGTAGTGGTCAGCCGCTACGGTTGCACTGGCAGCATCAAGGACCCCAGCTACTCCCTAATACACCGACTTTGGACTAACTTGAATCGCGGTTTGGCATTGACGCTCAACTTTAAAGCCTCGAGCGTCCTCGACGTCTAATCTTCGAAAGATGGGTATTATCGCAAGCAGTCCCGATGTTTATTTGTCAGGAGCAGCCATGCCGTCCCGAATTAGCCTTATAGAACCGCACCTCCGAGGTCCCCCAATTGTTCCCAGCAGCCGCAATGACCAAGGAGAAGTCCCCCGCAAAGTCCCTCGTGCGCCCCAACGGCCAGGACATTCTCCGCCCTCTTAATAGGAAACACAGCAATTATGTCCTCGCTATCCATGGCGGCGCTGGAACAATGAGTCGGAGCAGCTCGACGCCAGAGAATCGTGCAAAGTACAGAACAGCACTGAGTTATGCCCTCAAGGCTGGTTATGAAGTCCTCAAGCATGGAGGAGAAGCCATGGATGCCGCCGTCGCCGCAGTCACGGCCATGGAAGGCAAGTCAAACACGCCTAGTCACTCGATCGAGTGAAATGAATCTCACTGGCACTTTAGATTGTCCGCTTTTCAACGCAGGCAAAGGCGCAGTCTTTAATGTAGCCGGAAAGGTTAGGCCCAACTGTACTTCCTTCCCATGTCAATTTTGTCACTCAAGCTTGGGTTGTCCGTCGCCTGCCTCAGAACGAACTCGAGGCGTCCATCATGCTCTCCAGGCCACCTGCTTCACATCCTATCATACCAGCCACTCGTCGCGGTACTTCCGTTACTCTACTCACTCGTATCAAGAATCCCTCCCACCTCGCCCGCGCTCTCTACTTGGCACCCAGTCTTGCACCACACCCGATACTTTCTGGTGCGACTGCTGAAGCCATTGGTGCTGAACACCTTGGAATCCAGACTGTGGACCCATCTTACTTCTGGACCGAAACGAGATGGAGAGAGCATCGAACTGGCCTCGGACTACCGGTCGAGCCCCCGAGCTTCAGCGAAGAGTCCGAGCGCGACTCTGATGTAGACCCCGAGGCGACGGTGGTGGGACCTCCAGAAGCTTTAAAGTTGGAGCTGATAGATTTGATGCCAAAAGGAACAGTCGGTGCCGTGGCATTGGACATCCGTGGTTGTATTGCCGCGGTGACCTCCACAGGTGGGAAGACTAACAAACTAGTCGGACGCATTGGCGATACCCCCATCATGGGCAGCGGTTTTTGGGCTGAAGAATGGCAGCGTAAAGGGAGTTTCCTCAAGAGAACTTGGGACCACTGGCTTGGTAAGCCTACGCATTGCGGCGTCGGTATCTCTGGAACCGGCGATGGTGATGTATGACGAATGCTGATTGATCGAATGATGTGCTGATGTATTTTTTCCTGGTTGTCAGTACTATATCCGCCAGAATGCTGCCTCAACAATAGCTCATCGCATGCAATACTTAGACGAATCCGTCGAAGAAGCAGCGCAACACGTAGTCACTGACCTCCTCAAGGACGGTGGTGTGGGAGGAATCATTGCGATCGACAGACAAGGAAATGGTTAGCTTGCTCGCATGTTTGCTTGGTCCTTGTTGTTGATTCAGTCCGAATTAGTCGCCCTGCCCATCAACTGCGATGGCATGTACCGAGGTGTCATTCGGGAGGATGGCGTTGCTTACACTGCTATTTTCTTCGACGATGAGTTGTCTCAGTTTTGATGCCAATAGTTTGCGAGCCCTGCGAGCTTATACGGATCATCTATGCAAGACCAATCTTTTCGATCACTCGTTGCCGATACTGATCTACATCAATATCAATTATCTAATCCTAGACAACGATCAATGCATGGCAGATGATGTAGGTCGGCAATGGCAATGACAGCCTGAATCGCTGTACGATGACCCCGGATACTCGCGTAGCAAAATGCAGCATGATGAGACTGCCAAGAACGAGATTTGAGATTCTCATCCCGTACCAGCACCAGTCACAGTACGTACTTTTACTACTCTCTAGGTGGTTTTGTCTTGTGCCTTTAAGTTCACTGTGGTCAGTGCGGATTCTGGAATGAACCGGCTGATCCACGAGGTTCCAAATACCCTTGAAAGTTCTTTTGATGGGCCATCAAAGCGGTTAACGACTCAGGAACGTTGACACGCTGACTTAGCTCAACTGAAGTACACCTTGCAAAATGTTTCGATTGGATGGATCGTTGTGCCGCCATAGCCGAGCTGATGCCAGGTATAAAAGATGGGCCATGAAGGGGCTGATTCTCCAGGCTGGCCCTCAGATTCGCTTTACTTTCAGCATCTCCTATTCCACACGCTCGCTCACTCCTTCATTTCAAAATGCATACCACCGTTTTTGCTCTCCTCAGTGCTCTCTTGCTCTCCGTGCCAGTCATGTCGATGCCAGTTAATGGAACGACGACGCTCGAGACACGCGGAAGGCAGCATTCAAGTGGGTCGCTGAAAAAAGGAACAGTGCGTTTCGCCCATTCTTCCGTGAATACTTTTGACTATAGTATTACTTACCTACCCAGGCAACGTATTTCGATGCCGGTCTAGGTGCTTGTGGTTACACGGACAACAACAACGTGCCTCTGGTCGCTCTTTCGCACTTGGTTTTCACCCGAAAGCATTGTAACCAGGTAAGCGTCATCGTATCACCCTTTCTGACACTCTCACTCCGTTCCCAGCATGTCAAGGTTAAGTACCCCAAGACCGGGAAGACCGCCACGGTCAAAGTACGTGACATGTGCCCGGGCTGTGATGCCACCCACCTTGGTTTGTTGCGTTCCTTCTCCACCGTAGACGGCATCCTTATTACTGTCGTGCCAGATCTGTCTCCTGTTGTGTGGGATATACTCGGTGCAGATAAGGCCCTGGGCGTGATCCACGTCGAATTCGAAGGACCGACGTGGTGAGATGAAGTTTGTGGACAGGGTAGAGGTTCTCTCGTGCGCATTGCCCTCGAATGCGGTCTATCACCACGTCAGTTGTAGAGTCGTTGTTCGCGTTCACATACAACGTTCTCTTCCTCATTCATCTAAAAGCTCCAAGTCCAAACCCTAACCGAAAGGCAAGCTAGTTACATGGCACGAGTAGAGATGCATTTTTCTTTCAGTGTGATATCCATGATTCTGCTTGCGTGGTTCTTCAAGTTGAGCACGGATCGATCGCGAAGCCGGAATACCAGGCCGGGTATGCGGAGCACAGCCCGTCAAGTGAGCGAGTAGCTTAGTTGCTAGACTACCTGCGCCCCCGACTCATCCACAGCCACCATAGTCACAGTTCTCCAGAAAAACACCAGCTGTATTATTGATACCACTACCTATGCGGTGGTACGTTTTATTACCCTATCAATTCATTCACAAGTCCCCGTCTCCAGCTCGAAAAGTCGACCACCGCATCGTGACACGTTGTAGCCTTGTTCGGCCGGTCTCCAGCAGATCGGATTATCATGCTTCTTATTTCTATATCCAAGTTATCCCGAAATGAGTCGCCCCGCCAGAAAGCAGTCGCCAGACAAATTCCAAAACACATAGCAACTTGAAAGTGTCATCCAGTTGAAGTGTACTGCGGACGTTATACTCAGCCTCGGTCACTTGACACCTTTCAGTTCGTTTTTCCACTGGTATCACCTGGTACTCACTCTGGGACCGGCGTATTCTAGCAGCACGTCTATTCCGCTGTCCGCCTCTCGCCGCTAGCTTCGGAAAAGCATACAAAATGAACAGGTACTGTAAATACACATACCCTGAAGAAGCCGGAGTGATCGTTGAACCGGAGTCATTGCATCGGTTCTCCCAACCGCCGGTGACAGCTCAGTTGCGTACGCCATATGCTGCTCATAGTGAAGCGAGCATAAGGGACCAGAGACGCAAGACAGGACCATAAGGCGGTGTCCAGTCATCTGGCGTTATCGCGGTGACCTCCCGTTTGGATTATGGTCAGATTGTGATGTCGAATCGGTGCAATACTTCCTGGCAATTACCGATCACTACCAATCACGTTTTGTTACACTTTGCGCACTTTGACGGGTGGGACAGACGGCAGCGCTGGCAGATCATTTGCAAAGGTCCTATTATAGGAGGCCGAAGGCGGGATAACTTAACTCACAAAGCCTCGAGCTTTAGTGGGAGCCTGCCGAGTGACATGATCACGACGTACGTCAGGACTCAAGTACTTAGTACTCATGGCCTCGGGCCCAGAGCTGTATGCCCATTGATCTATTTCAAATCACCTTCAAGTAGACGAGATTTCCGCTGTCGCCGTTCAAGTCATCGTCGCCAACCACACGACTCTCACAAGGTCGGACAACATGCGTATCAGCGACGTGGTCTCGCGATAGTCGCTGCCCCCAGTGGGTCTGGACCAGGTAGAAAAGACGGGTCATGGAAAGACCAAGTTCTCCAGGCAGGCCCTCAGATTCCCTTTACTCTCAGCGTCACAGATTCTACACGTTCATTCACTCGCTCTCCTCCTTTTCTCTGTGCCGGTCAGCCCGATATAAACGAGACGGTACTTGAGGAGTAAGGTGCCTGTGACCGTAATGAGGACCATTGGATACCGAGACGACGGAGGTGGGGGAACGAAGATGGTAGGGAAGATGGCAAGAGTGAAAAGCACGACAGAGACCACTGTTCATGGCAGAAAGAAGACTAGACAGCTTACGAGACGCGACGCGACTTGTGCACTCTTTCCAGACCTGTCAAGCCCTTCAGTGACGATGAATGCCCCGCGAAAAAGAGGCATATCAACATCGAGCCGTGAGGTGAGTCACAGATTCGCCATATCCGAGTCAGAGGGGGGAATCCCCGCCACGAATTCAATTCCTACTCCGTTACATATCGCGACCACCAGTATCCATCCACTCCGAGATTGATGATAGTGTTAGCTTGCTAACGCCAATCGTATTCGGGATACATACCCTCCAATCAACTGGCACGGAAGCTCTATCCCCTCGGTCGCCACTGGTTGTACGGCGACGGATTCGTGACCAAACAAACGCATTCTCACGAGTAATATTGCTCTCCGGGTTACGGACGCAGTGGAGTAATGCCTAGTTGACAGGCATCATAATGGACTGCACCACGCAAAACTCTGCGTGTGCTATGAGGGCGGCTGGGTGTGGTCGGAATATGTTAGACTCGTTCGAAGCAGTAGCCCATGGCGCCCACGTCGAAACCAAAGCAAGGTGATAGTCCATCATGTGCCCGACACGGAGGACGAGCCAATGCCGGGATCGAGACCCCAAGGCATCCACTGAAACCAGCCCATCTCTCGGACTCAACACACCGATTTTTACTCTTCACATCATCATACACTGCCGGGATGCGAGTCGCGACCACAACGTTCACCACCGAAGCGGGTCAACTTACCCGTTCTTCGTCGTACTCCTGAGTGTTGACGACGACCTGCCCGTGGCATGTGGATCGACGTCGGCCTCGGCGTATGCGACTTTACTGACGTCAATTTTGACCCCTTCCCAATCAGCCAAGGCGACACTGGACGATGCTGCAACCAGGTAGGTCCTCACGACTATATGCACCTGGTAGCCCTTCGCTCTCACCTTGACATCACCATTGAATATGTCGCTGCCACCAACATACAGGCCAATATCATGGCCTACGCACAAATGCGTGATGAACGCTCGAAGTGTCGGGTGGGCGATTTGGGTACGCTCATGTGTGTTCTTGTCTCCTGGCTTGCTCGAGCTATTGGGCTCGCCGCTGAGTGAGGGTGAGATTCCAATCACTTGGAGCCTTCGAGTCTGCCGGGTTCCAACCCTGAGGACACTTTATATCGTGGTTTGAGAATAGGATCGTCGTTGCAAATGCAGGTACACATGTAGCCTCGTCTTTCGAGTCGAATGCACTCCTTTAGAAATTGCGTCGTTGTAACATCTCTGGAAAGAATTGATGAGGTGGAAATCGGTGCGAAATTCCTACTGCTGGACCCATTCGTACGGCACGAGCACATCAGCGGTGGGCCCCTGAAGCGACGATCGAATCTAAATTTTGACCCTTGTGACTCGGATCGTGTCCCTGTTCGTGAGTACGACTGGCCTCCAGTAGCGCGTCCATTCAAGCCAAGAAACGATACCGATAGCATACACATCACGATGTCCCTCGCGCAGCCCGAAGCACCGCCCGCGCCAGACCCACGTACTCCAGACCCATCTCCGCATCCGGTTCGTCCCTGTCGCATTTCTCCCAATGCGTGATGCTGCTCTCGATGAGCGACAGCGCCTCCTCAGATGCATGCTCGTCGACCCAGCGGACATACTCCGCCTCCTGCCAGCCGTGCAGTGTATGCGGGAGTGGCAATGGCGACCGGACGAGAATGTGGTGCAGCACGACAAGGGGGGAGAGGCCTACGGTGCGCTCCGATGAGGCCAGGTATATGTTTTCGAGGAAGAGCAGCGGCCTATGAGGTCCGATGTGTGAGCATTCACTTGTCCTGGTGTCCAGAAAAGAAGGCGCACCGCATCGCTCTCAGCGCCTTGTATTCATCCCCGATACTCTCGAGATTCTCTCCCCGTTTGCTCGGCGAGCCATCGACTAGGAAGGCGTTCAAAGAGAACTCGAGCTCCGCCATCTCCGTCGTCAACTGCAGTTTACCGCTCTCCCCGAGTGGCTTCGCGATCGAGGCGTGCAGCACGAATATTCGGATGACATATTTGACAATGTCAGGCATCCTGTTGAAAAGCCAGACATCAACCCACCGTATCGCTGATGTACAAAAGCACATACTGACCAAGGTCGGACAATCTCGGGCGCATAGTTGGCCAACAACCCCGTCTTGATAAAGTTGAGCTTGTCCACGAGATCTTTCATGTACAGGCTCGTCCCAGACATGCTTGACATGGGGTCGATCGTCTTTTGCAGATCCATTCTATGAAGCCTCGACACAATGCCTGCGAGCTCCTTTCTGATGGCACTCAGTAGAGGGTCGACGATGTGATCATATCTGGTACGAATTTTCTGGAGACACAGGTAAACATGGCGAGGTACCCATATCAAATTCACATACAACTACACTGGGTCGGATGATGGTAGACACACTTTCTGGGTAGTCTTCCATCAGCTTTTCAAGCTTGGTCCAGCTATAGTATAAACACGTCGCGACTTGCGCATTTATTACTTGTTGTGGCGTGGCCATCGGGCCCAAGAGCGAGACAGCTGAACGGTCGGACACGACCTATATCCATTAACATCGATATTGTTCTTACAAGTGCCGAATATCTCACCAATCCATCTACTTTTGAGGCTACATTGTCGAGACTCGTTGCTGCATTCTTGGCCACAGTCCGCACGAGTAAAGGATCAAAACGCGCAGAGTCGAGTTCGTTGGTCACAGTGCGTACGATGTTATTGCCTTCGTTTGCACCTGGAGGTAGGCGAGGACCACCAGAGAAAGCTTGCGCGACAGCCTCGTTCATCCTCGTAGATGAACGAGAAATGTAAAGCGCTTCAAAGGTGGAGAGCGAACGAAGTACGAGGATCGTTTCTGGACTTGGGTTTGCTGTTGGCGATGAACTGTGAAAGATGTTGCAAGAGACTCACGATTGATATAACGGCGTATACACGGTATCCGTGTGCACGGCAATACTTGCAAAGAATTCGTGGAACAGTCGTAATAGTTTGGGATAGCCAGAACTTAAAGTTTGCTGCAGGAAACTGGAACCTACGCTTGTCGTCAGACTATTTCGGTAGGTTGGTATCACCCCAACCTTTGGCAGCGTCGCGTGCATGCTTGTCCAAGGATTTCCCCAGCGATGTCCAGAATATAGTACTGGGTTTGCTGTCGATTGCCTGGTGCTCTATGGTCAATCACCCACGATAATAGAGACATCCATACAAACCTTGAGCGCCTCGTCGAGAAATGAGACACCGCTCAACGAGTCCTTTTTGAGATTGAGAACTTTCTCTAGAATGTATACCTAGATATACACAAGCTTCACTCCAGTGATGTAACGAACCCGGGCGGAAGTCCTACCTTGATGCAGCATCCGGCCATCTCCTCGACGAGGGATTCGATTCTCGTCCACAACGCAGCTGCGAACTGGGGTGCAGTGAGATTTGTCGGCTCTGTTCGCACGCGTGACTTGTACATTAACCCCTGCGAGGCCTGTGAAGACTCTGCCATTCACGCCATGCTGAGAAAAGGAAGAAGAAAATCACGACACAAACCCACCTTTCGCCACAATTCCTTTCGATATTCGGGAGAGATCAAATGCATTGTGAATTCGCTCCGCGACAGCCTCACTCAGCTCGCGCACAAGGCCCTGCACCAAGGACGGCAATGTGCGCAGGTTATATGCTGTCTGCAACGACGATGCGAGCAACGATTGATCCTACCAACAACGTCAGCACGACGACACCGGCAACGCATGCGACACACCAGCGATGTTAGACCCTGAAGCACCATCGCCTCCATCTCCTCCATGACCTTTCGTCGGGCATCTGCAATGAGCGGCATATATGCAGCCGCCGCATGCACCGAACACAGTGGGATGCTATTCGTACTCGTCGGCAACGCCACTTCGCCATCCAGCTGCGCATGGGTCTCCTCCGGATGCTCCTCATCAGGCCCATCCAACAGAGCACCTACACACCCATCGTCAACACATCCCCATCATCCCTACACAAACCAACACGCACTCAGCTCAGCAACGCTCAACGCCGCCTTGGCAATCGTCCGCTCTTTGTCTTCCCGGTGCTCTCCCCCAGCCCCATATCCACCTAACTCGGTCATCTGCACCTCGAGACGCTTCGCGAGCACAGCGAACCGCGCGAGCCGGCGGAGCGCATCGTGCGCCTGCTGTACACGCCCGAGCCGCGCGACGTGCGTCTGTAGCGCCTCGTACGGTACGCGAATCTTGTGACGGAGTCTGTCCCACCCGCACCGTCAGCATCACGGCGTACCCCAGTGCACCTGCCGATGGCACGAAACGCACGCACTTCTCGATCGAGGCGTCGACGTCGTCGAGGCCGCGCCGGACGGACGACAGTGTGACTGAGAGCTGGCCCGCGCTGGACGCGTGCTGGAGGAGGTCTTCGTGGTGTGCTGTAACCTGCGCGGACGTCGGTCAGCTCGGACAGACATGGGAGCACCGTTCTGGGACGCACCAATGCCTTTATTTGCTTGCTGACGTCCTCGATTCCTGTGTCGAGCTTAGAGATGGCCACAGAGATATCCTCTTTGGCGGGTTCCTGGATCGCCTTTGGTTTCGGATGGGATGAGGGGTGGGGTTCGCCGGCGAGGACCGCATTGGCATAGGCGTTGGCATCAAAGTCTGGGATCGCAAACGCGGCATAATCTAAGGCAAGTGAGCTCGGACGTTGAAAATCTCAGGCGCGACGAGTACCTGCCATCACTTGGAACAAAGAAAGACAAGGTGGGTGGCTATGTGATGATCGTGGCGTACATCACGTGATGTATCACACCGCGTTCGTGACAGACGCGTCGCGTCGATTTACCTCGGATCAGACGATCAGACACAAGCGAGATCCCAAGAAAGTACTTATGCGGCGGCCTACTGTTTCTACATCCTTTATGGTACATATTCATCCCCACGCTACATAGCGTTTCTGCTAGTTTACAGACCAACCACAGAGCAAAGCGACGGTGCCACCAGTGATGGATACAACCAATGCAGTGCATTCGACGTAAGAGATACAGAGAAAAAGGAAAGAGAGAGAACGATGGATGGAATGAGAAGGGGACAGGAATAACAGCGATCCCCTGGATAATACAACCTGCACTCTATACCTACTCCTGTCTGTCATGACGCAGCCGACATCCCAACAGCGAGATTGTATACAACTTGAGATCGAGAGAGAAAATGTGCTTCCTTTCCACGCGTGGATGGTATGATGGTGGTACCAATATTGGCTCCGATACCGATGCCGGTTTGTGATGCATGTCGAGATACTCAATCAGCGTCTTCGGTTCTTGGCCCTCGATCGGGCTTTCGGCCGCGCCTGCACGGTCGCGTTCGTCTTCGTGTCGTTAGTGACAGTATCTGGCTTGTTCTTCGTCGTACTTCTCGCCCGAGAGCTTGTCTTGGCTCTGGGACGGGAAACTCGAGGTCTCTTGGCAGCAGGACCGTTCTCTTCTGCTTCGTCATCGTCGTCAACCTCTTCTACTATCCCGGTACTCTTGGATTTCGTAGCTTCTTCGCACAGACTCACTGCTGTGCTCGACCCGGACTCCCCTTCTCCGACAGACTCGGGGGTCACAGAGGCCGACTCGCGAGACGGAGTTCGGGCCTGAGACAAACCTCGGGCTCGAACGGTAGGTGTGAGTGTGGATGTGATGGATGCTGGCGACGCAGAACCAGTGGCTTTCACCTTGCGCTCTCGCTGACGCAAGCTTTTGCGCAGCTCCGGGGCCCCCTCTCCATCGAGCTGGCCATGCTGGATAGAGTCAATCGCAGAGACGACAATCTCTGGAGAGTCGAGGCGCTCGCGTTTCGCAGCCTTTGTGAGGATGGGTGGGGTGTCGGGTGCAAGTAACAATGTCACCTGGGACCCTTCTGGCGTTCCAGCTTCTTCGCCTGGCTTCGCACCTTCGTCTGCTTGACCGTCCTTTGCAGGGTCGCCATTAGCACAGGACTTGGCCCGGTTCTCCGCCGAACGAGAACCAGCCGATTTGCGCGTCCTGGCACGTTTGCGAGGGGGAGGGGTCACCCTCTCTTCTTCATCTACAGTCTCTTCGCCGCTTGCACCGTTTGTCGCCGATGGGAGGATGGCAAGAGGTTTGCGCTTGCGGAGATTCATACGATTCTCAGGTTCCGTGGGTGTATACGCCGTATACCAAGGCAGTGAAGCAAGCGATGGAGCGAAAGCGAGTTGCATACTCTTGAGGATCCAGAGGTTTTCTGGTATATCAATCCATCCAATCGGGGGGAGAATAGGTGTGGGAGTGGTATCTTGGAGGCGCGTGTCAGCAAGTCGGTTGGGAGAGCCGGGCGGTAGGAGATGGGAACGCACCCAAGATATTTTGAATCAGTTGAGCGGTGTCCTTTTTCTTGTCTCTGTTCCAGAACGCCCAGTGGGCCGGATGGAGAGGATGGTAGAAAACGGAAAGCGCTACAAGCGCGAGGACCCGTTCGTCTGTGGGCAGTGGGGGACATTCCGGTGGAGATGTAGTGGCAGCATCGAGGAATTTTCGAACACAGGGCAGTTTTGCGGTGAGGACACCGTCTGCGAGTACGCCAGGCGCCACTGAGGGCGCCGGGAGGATGTCTGGGTAGGACCGGGGCGGCTGTGGGGGAGTCTGGGAGAGAATGTGAAGGGGATCATAGCGGGGATATATGGGCTTTGGGGGGTGTTGTGGGGGCCTTGCGCTTGATTTCTGAGGGTCGTCTTGGCGAATGGAGGAGGTTGGGAATCTGGAGGTGGATGAGGCGGGAAAGTCATACTCAAGAGAAGACGGAGGGTCGCGAGAGGCGGGATAAGGAATAGGTTGACGGGGCTGCAAGGGGGACCTGAAAGGGTCGGTATGTGGGATTTGGAGAGTGCCTATCATGTAGGATGGGCACTGGGAGCTAGAGGGTGCTATGGGGCGATGTGAGAACATGGTGGACATAGCGTGTGCGGAGAGAGGGATGGATAACTTACTAGCGATGAGGAGGAGGGAGCTGTCGACGGGTCGATATATAAGAGAGTGTTGGTGGTGGATAGAGAAAGAGAACAGCGCGCCGGCTTGTAAGGCGAGGCAGGGCATGCTCTATCCAATTCCCGATCCAGTACTTTCCAAATCCAGATACCTCTCTCCCAACACGTGGCTTTTCATAAAGCAGTGTCCACTGAACAAGACAGAGAGAACGTCAAAGAAAGGTCCCATGCTGGTCGTCCTTTGTCTCTTTGTGCCCCCTTACCTGGGTTACTACCTTTCAAGGGCGGGAGCGGAGGGACATATACCCCCGGCGCAACTTCGGCATCCCGCTTGGCCCTGGACCATCTAATCTTATCGGGTATTATCGATGGAATCACGTCGTCTATTATTGGTCCAGCGACCGAACCACTGAGTATGCACACTGCGTACCACACCCTATCACAGACACATATCAGATGCGTCGAGGCTCCGGCGTGGGCTCCACAACCTCGCGGAGAAATGGATGCGATTCAGATCAGTCAAACATCCTGGTCAATGGCATCCTGTTTACCCACAACGTACTCGGTTAGCTCATGCCACGCCCCCATCGAAGAAGATACCCCTGCATGCCGCACGTCATTTCCAGCCGACGAGAACTCGAACACTACATCGGAACACATGTCCGAAAATATACGTTCATCCTCGGCGGACCTGTGCCCCGTCATGATTGGCCATCACTCGCCTCCTCCCTCGCGCTTGTCGGATATGCCAATGGCGGCACTTGTGCCATGTTGGCGAGCATATCGCGCACCCGTCCACTATCGAAATCCCTTGTCACTGGCGCGATAATGATGGCACGCACCACCAACGAGGGATCGATATCTGGTGGTGGTAGGTAGGCGGGAAGCGTGGGTATCGGTAATTCCGACTAGTCACGAAAAAGCCGAGACACGGTATATGAGATCGACTGGGCATATCTGGAACCAGTTTCACTTACATCAACCCGCTCGAGGTCACCAACGACCCACACATAGCCTTTTCGCTCCAAGGCCCATCGATGCTCGACGTTTGCATGGGTGTTCGACGCAGACATGATATCAACACATAAACCTACGTCGACAAGCAGTGCGTGTGATGCGTCATGCAACAGTACCAGCGTGGTTTCCGCGTCATATGTGAGCATCCTGTGTTTGGCGACCCCCTTGTATGGTGAGGCGTGGAAGAGATGTAATCAAAGTCACACCTTCCTGCAACACGCAATTTCCGTCCAATATGGTTTTCGCAAATGCGATCTAACATCACGATCGTCGCACTGTCCACTTGCTGGGGCATTCCGACGGAGTAGTTTACGAGCCTTCAAATGTAAGTTTTTACTCGGAGAGAGGAAGGCCGCAGGAAGACGAAGACGTGATTCGTTTTCCGAGAGCTTCTGATCCTAACAAGCACAAACAAGATCCAACTGTCGTCATTGCACGTTGTCTCGCATCAGCAATGCGGCAATGTGGCGTACCACCTGAGACCTCCTTTTCGTGACCCTGACCAACGTTACCAATCATTACCACCACCACCACTACCACCACCACAAGACCACTGAGAACACTGTCTCTGACGCACGCGGCCCACGAAGTTCAACTGGGACCCTCAGGTGTTTTGTCCCCATCGATCATGATCGCGCTAGCAGAAACATGATTGCACAGCGCGGCGTCAATTCGCCCATCTGCAGATCAAACGACATTTCCGGTTACGCTCGTTCGATCAAGGGTTTTTGCCATCCTGTTCAACGTTGGTCTCATTTGATGCGCACCAAACATCTAGGCTCGCGCACATACCCCTCCCTTATATGTCAACGTCGTTCATTTCGTCCACTCGTTCAACGTGCTTCGTTGGTAGGAACATGTCAAATAGGGTTGCAATCACCGGTCTACATACATTTCGAGCACTGGTACCATCATTCTGCCCTTGTAGCCATCTTACGCGATCGTGCCAGTCGGGGTCTCGAACCTGACACGGAATTACCCTTGAATGGATGCCTTGGTACATACATGAAACGCCCAACCAAGCTGTCGTCGAGGCATCTATCTGCATTTAGCTTAACAGCGGCCTGCTTGCCAACGTACATGATATTCCTTTGACTACATAGAAGAACGACATGGACATTTAACCAGATTAAGCAACCTGGATTGACCGCGCACAGGGCTGCAGCATCTAATGACCTCTAGAACCGACACCGTGGGGTCCACTTGGCTACCGAACAGGAAGATGCCTTGGAGGCATGTCCTGCTTTCTCGCTTGCGGGCGTTCTTGATGACTAACGAAGAGATGACTGTGACCATGTGCCACTAACAGGACGGCGGGGCCGGAGATACAGGATTTTCCAATGATGGGCGCCGCACTCATTGTACCGGTAGGGATCCTTCTGTACCGCGCAGTGCGGAGACTAGTACGAAAACGTTTGATTGTTTGTCCTTCAAGCTTGGCTTGCGGTGGCTCTACTTGTGCGTATGAAGACTAAGATTTATCACGCGTATGTCGACTGATATTACCGCAGGAACCCATGTAGCACATCAACAGCCACCATTTCATCCAACCCTAGTATGTAAGTGGGGCGGCAGAGGCACACGCTGCCGGCCGATCTCACGACAGCTGGGGCAGTAAATCCATAAAAGTGAACGAGTGCTGTTAGCTCGGCGATACGACTATTGAGGAGAAACGCATATGTTCTTGGTTCACGGGTGTGGTTGGTTTGCCTGCCGTTCTCCGTGGTGTTCGCACACGAGGCTCGCTGGTGACCGGTGAGCGGTCAACGCGGAACTGGAGGAAGTACCTTTGTGGTCCGCGACGTATATGGACATTATTATTTATGGAGTGCCATGCGAAACTCTAGTGTGGAAAAAGATGAAGTTTGATTCTGTTCGGGAGGATGATTCCAGGTCGATGTCACGTCACGATACAAAAAAGTAAACTCTGCATTACTGTTTGCTCTCCCCGTGTGAAGAGGGTTCCTGGGTCGTCCTAGAGCCGCGGAAGGGGTCGAAGGGCGAGGCGAGTGCGGACGAGGTCGGTGCGAGCTTCAGGTTCTGTGCATGTTATCAGGGAGGAGCGGAATGGCTTGGACGGAGGAGGGGGAACTGAGGTGCCGGTCGCCGGAAGGGAAGACTGGAGCTACTGCTCGATTTCGGGTAGATCGTAGTGGCGGTGATTCGGGAGCGTCTCGGTGGCCGGGGGACGGGTTGGTAGGCTTGGGAGAGGGCTGAAGGTAGGGAGGAGGAGGAGGGCTGAAACGTGGTGTTTTTCCGAGAGTGGAAACGAATGACAACGTTGTGTTGGCGAGGGGGTCTCGAAGGGGGTCAAGGTCCACTAAGCGCTGTGTGACCCGGCAAGGCACTCCCTGCATAACTCATCCAAGCCTGTGTTGCACTGGCCACCGCTCTCTCTCTCTCTCTCTCCCCGACTATCATCATGTCCGCTATCCCCTCCTCACCTGCGCCGAAGAAACGGTTTGTACTGTCCTCTCACTCCCGCACACACATGCCTGCTCATCCCTCATCTCTAACAGCAAATGGACCAGAGAGCAGCTCCTCAAGAGTCTCGAGGTCATCTCCCGCTCACAATCGTATCCCCCCACTGACCCCCCAACAGATCCTCGGCCCTCTCTCCGCACCGCTGCCACCGGACTTGCCACCATCTCCCCCCTCCTCCCGGTCAAACTCCCCTGGGCCACCCCCACCCAAACGCAAGCTTGATCCTCCCCCCGAATCCGACTCCTCCAAGCGCCAACGCACCTCCCTCCTCCCTGACACCTTATCACAGCATCCCAACCACTATCACCACGCCCAGCCCCCCCCATCCTCCCTCCACAGGCCCTCTAACCAACCCCAAAGCTTCAACTTGCGCGCTGAGCCCTCAGAAGACGGCGAAGTGAGAGAAGACTTGGCTGCCATACCGTCTCGCGCATCAGCGCCCGCAATACTACCTTCCTTTGTACCTGTCCGTCGTCCACGACGAGGCAAGATTTCCCACCTCGATTTCGATGCTATACACCAAAAATACCACCACGCCGGTCGTCTCCTCAAGTTCTCGGGTGATGCCCGCTTCTGGTCTACATACCCTAGTTCACACAAGGAATATCGTCCTCTATCCCATCCTCCCCCACCGAACTCCCAGTACCACAAATATGGGGCGATCATCGCTCGCCTAGAGCTCGTCGACGCCCTCGTCTGCTTCGCTTACTCCTTATGGGTAAAGGATTATAGCAAGAAGGCGTGCTTCCATGAAACGTGGGTCACAATCGAAGCTTTCTTGGGGTGGTGCAAAAATAAGTGGACCACCGAGGACACCTTTGGCGAACGCGAAAAAGCCTTACTAGGCTTGATGTAAGCAGTTTCATTCCTATTTGTCGTTCACTCACGCATGAGTCTCTCCTTCCCGCACAGCTGGATGATCGAGGGCTTCATCCGCGCTCGCAAGTTCTATTATACTGCAAAACTGGCGGTAGACCCTGAACTAGATCGCACATGGGCGAAGATGAGGTCTGAGATGGCCGTACTCAGCCGGGAGGCGGAGAAAGCGGAAATGAATGGTACTGCGAGCACCGTGGGCCAGCTTACCTTGGGCTCTCAAACGACGCCCCAAATGCTTCCCTCTCCCGCGAGCATTGCGCCCGCTAACAGCGCCAATTCGACGCCTATCACAAACAGCGCAGGGGGTACGCCAAACACCAATAGCTCGAGCGCCACTCTCGTTGCTTCCCAGTCTTCTGGCCAACCACGTTCCGCACAGTCTGCCCAGGCCGCGTTACCACCCCACCTGGTCGTTCACGTGCCCAACGCATCTGACGGGCGTGCGCCATCTGCTAACATGATCGCGGCTGCCGCAAAAGCAACTGCCTCATTCGGCCCGACTTTCACATTCACCCTCAAAGAGCAATCGAATGGCATTGTTTCGGCAGGCTACTGCATGGAGCACGCGCAAAAGTACCTGACTCTCCCGATCTTGGCACGTCACTATCCCACCACCTTTGCCCGTATGGTAGGCACAAGTCTCTCTGCCCACGAGGAGCACGAGCCGGACATCGAGGATGAAGAAGGCGAGCTCTTTTGGCCCGGCCAGTGCGTCACCGGCGAAGGTCTGGGCTGGGTCTGCCTTATGGGCAAAGCCATGGTCAAGGAAATTGGCCGTGACTTTGGGTATATCGGACTTGCTGGCGTCGTTCCCAAGCCAGAACCCCCGTCTGGAGCCTCCCCGGCAGATTCCCTGCGACAATCCGTTCATCGGTGACGTGATATTGAATCATTCTTGATTTCTTGTCGGCATCAACAACTCGGGATTTGGAGGGCACGATCGAATTTGCACACACGCGCAATCTTTTGGACGCATTTTCAACTGGATTTTTGGCAGAGTGAAGGGATGGAATCTTGGCATGTGGCTG
>JBBPTY010000256.1:0-22620 GCA_038094335.1 Tylopilus aff. striatulus | reverse complement strand
TACTTTCAAGCGGCTTGTCTGTCAGATAAAGTCAGACTTGGGTATAAAAGTGGCCGAGCGATTTACCAAGAATGTTGGACATTTTGTACTCGAAGTTCTGTGCTGCAATCAGAGGGTTCAAAAGCTTCCTCCCTCCTTCAATCATAGCATGGATTTCACCACAACAGCCTCCCAAGTGAGCGTCATTGTAGAAGGCTTCCCATAGGTAATAGATCGACTTGTGCCCCGGCTTTGTTCCGGCGTCGATGAGAACACATATTTCGGGCTGAAGACGAAATCAGCACATAACTCGAGAAAATACTCCAAGTTCTTACGTTCAACTGGCGCCCGATGGCATTGAAAAGCCAACGATGAGAGTTGATCTTCTTCTGATTCTTGGCCTTTAGCACGAGCATGATTTGTACCGGGACTAGATTATTGGGGTCATTCTCGTGGGGGAGAACTAGCTGAGGCGTAGGATCCACGGAGAGTTGGGTAGTATACTAGAGAGGGGGGGTGTCAAGCTAAATTTATTAGATTTCAGTTAAGGCTGACCTCAAAAATGTGGGCCACAGTATCTTTTCCGTCTACTTGCTTCTTCATGATGCCATCTTGGTAAACACCCACAGTTGCCAAGATATCGAGAACACTCTTGTCCATCGGCTCCAAACCATCGACGATGAGAGCAACAGCAATCCTTTGCCAAGCTGGCAAACCTTCCTCAGCAGCCCGTCGCCAGTACTTGGATTGCTTTGTCTTGCAGATATCACGGATGTTCAGCATGATGTGATGGAGTGTGCGAGCGTAGAGCGTCTTGTCTTCATTGTAAGATGTGACAGCAATGAGAATTTCGGTCTGGCGGTTGTAGAGTTTTGGTCGTAATGTCCATCCACCGGCCTCGGTAAAGTCGTCCGGGTCGACCGTGGCAGCGCTGTATCGCATGTGGCTGAGAATATGATTAGTAATTGACAGAGAAATTCGCAACAGACACTCACGAAAACTCTGTCGTACTGGTCATGGAGTATTTTGCTTCGATCGCACTGTGGACTGGGGTGGGAACTGGGTACTCGGTAATGAAGTTCCCTTTGGTGAGCTTGACTTTACGCGTCACGCCACGCTTGATAGTTTGCCTACGCCTCCAGGCGGTTTCAGCTCCATTGGTAGACTGCGACATCGCCGAGTTTGGGCGAACATAGGGATCGCCATAGGCAGACGGATCAACAGGACTGAAAGAAAGGATGAGCGGATGAATTACCTGCACGTGTCGTGGAAAATGATGCAACTCACCCAGGCGGGTAGTAACCAGCAGGATTGTAGCCCTCGCCCGCAGTCAAGGGAAGTTTTTCGGCATAATCATCTTCAACATAGCTAGCACCGCCAAACTCGCGGGGGAGATTGGTAGTGCTCTCAAAAGGAGAGTTGGTAGTGCTATCGTATGTCCTCGCAGGAGGCTCTTGGAAGTGAGTCTGGCGGGGGCGATCAGCGAAGGGATCGCCGTAGTGCTCGCCCTGCGCAGAAGGCATGAAAGGCAGCTGGGTATGAATGAAGGAGACCTGTTAAGAAAAAAAGTTTGGGTAACGCCCGACGACGGTGGAAGTGGAAGGCGAGAGAAATGCCGTCGAGGGTTGTGAAGAAGACAAGCCTTGCAAGATGCAACGGTTTTGTACAACCCGAAATGGAAACGGGCGATGAAAACAAATACACTGCCTCTGCTCGGACCTCGGTCACTCCTGCTCACTTTGCCGCCCAGCTAGCCCACATCTTGTATTCACCTCAAAGCTAACTATGCTGTTCAGCACTCTTTCATGCCGTCTAGCCTGGTCAATTTAGTGCGATTCCCCTACTTAAGCCGACTTACAACCACAAATCCGCGTCGTTACGTGCACAGGACCCCGGGTACCTGCGTGGGCAGCCGCAACAGGCTACCGGATCCGGCACCGGTACCGCCGCATTTGCAACGCCATCAGCCCCACTCGCTCTGGGTCACATCACACAAGACTCGAATCGTGGTACGCACAAGTCTTCCCCTTGATGGCGTGTCAGTACCTTATAGATATCATCCACCGCTGGCACCCTGGACTGGTCTTACTGGCGATTGACAGTCAGATAGTGTGCCTCGCGTCAATGCCTCAGTTGGATTACCAAACTGAGACAACACCATCAAGACGGCGGCGGCGGAAAAGTCTTGACCTGGCTATGTACGTACAAAGAAGTAGTATGCAGGAAAGCTCTGAATCTAAATTGTCCACGTGGTATATCGACAGTCTAGCAAGCATTCTGCCCCACACCCTTTGTCTACAAATGTTCGGTCGCCAATGGGATAAAGTATTCGTCCCCCCGACTCTTCGCGAAGTAAACCGAGAGCTCCTGGTAGATGGTATTGCGAACGAGCATCGTGGTTACCCTTATAGAAGCGATGCTATTGAACTGATTGACTGGCTCGAGTTCCGTATAGTGCAACACAACGCTGTTCGAATGCCTTGACCATGAGTTTTGAAACCTGACCGAAGAACGCCGCAGAAACAGCGGCGTACATTGGGTTCGCAAACGCAAACGCGAGGTCTAGAGTGACCAACGTTGGTCCTGAGTCAAATGATGTTGAGGTAATGCTCCCTGAGGAAATGTCTTGCGAGAGTGATGTGGAAAGCTGAGGAGAGAGGGGAGATACAGGCTGCATCCGCCAGGTCGTGGTCAATGTATTAAATAACGGACTTGACGATGAGGCAATCGCCTGGTAGACCGGGGGTCAGCAATTTTGAGTAAGAATACGGAAGACACGTGCGAACAGACTATACCTCGACACACTCATCAGGCTTGCAGGTCACTGTACTGACATAGCTTTCCTTGAACGCGAGAAAGCCCACTGTGAGCTCAGCCTCCATCACCATTGTTCCGTCATCGCACGGTCTTCTTTCGATGACCCTGGAGCCAGCGCAATATGGCACGAAATTTGAATATGAGCCCACGTCTGCAATGACTTTATAGAGCTCGCTGCGACGGTACCTGCAACCTATGTGGGTGAAACGTAGCTGTCAATGCACAGGGACGCACGGAAAGACTTTCTGCTCGTGATAGCTCTGGGTTCCCGACGTGTTGTGGGTAAAGGAGTCGAAGGAAGCAGAATTGGCAAAGTTGAACAAGGTTCTCCGCCGTTGTGCATCATGACAGGTTGTCGGTGTAGCGCGCTGAAAGGCCCTTGACAACATTTCAGTGTTTGGCAAGGTTGCGCGATTGGGCTACTGAGAAGCCTGAGTATGCTGTTTTCGGCCCGGTCCGGTTAGGGACACACGTCTGTCATACAAGTCCATGCGCAACTTCCAAGTCCTCTGTCGCTCTTGCCGAACTCATTCTGACGAGTGCAGTAGTTCACATGCGGGCCGGCCGTTGCAGAAATGAGATCTCAAATGGGCGATGACTGTAAAGCGAACTAAGGTAATTGGCAAAAGAACACATGACACAGAATGTTAGCTAGTAGAATAGGAGTTTCCGGTGGTCAACGCCGTCAATCCGGTTACTGTGAAGGGTCTTCTTACAGACTGCAGCATGTTGCAGGTGGTGTGTTGATGTCGGGCACCATCGCGCGAGGATAATATATATGTATGATCAAACTTGGGTGAAGTGACATTCCCTCAAGCGTACTCCACATTTTTCAAGGAACCAACAAAAGGATATTGTTTTGCACCGCAAACGAGAGGCAACGGAAACATACTCATCCAGCAAACTCTACATTCTCGGCACAATCTCTTGCGATCTAAGATGGCTTAATTAATGCTGGTTCGGACTATACGAGAGAGATCTCACATGTCCTTCACGTCCACACTTATAGCATGTTTTATTCTTGTTCAACTCCGGCGAAACTACTCCATCAGCAAAAGTTGAACCGGGTGCAGCGAGACAGTCCCTTGAAATACCGTGGGGTCAACAACGTAATTACCATGGTGCCTGTGAAGTATACCTAGCCATATGGTTCGGACCCCCGCAACGATAACACTTTACGGGAGGAAGAGTTGATGTGTTCAACGCACGTCCAGGGGGAGGCAGGCGAGATGCAAACCCAGCACCTGCGACTCCCGATGCACCACTAGGACAAACCCGGGCGATGTGGCCGAAACGTCCACAGTTCTGGCAAGATCAGTCGGCGGGCATTACGATTCAGGGACTACTCACATAACATTTCTGATTCCCGGCCAGAACTCTTAAATTAGGACATTCGGCTTGTATATGTCCTACGCCGCCGCATGAATAACACTGCCTGGCTGCGACAGTCCGTGGAGAAGGACAAGCCGAGGACTCATGTCCCGGCTGACGACAGTTGTAACAGAGACGTTGTTCCTCGGAGCAGTTCTCAGCAATATGACCCACTGCGTGTTATTCATTCCCAAGATGAGATACGCCTTGCAAGGATGCATATACTCACAGTTTCCACATTTGAAGCACCCCTTGCGCGAAAATTGGTACGCCATACTCCAGGGATCCTATATGCACATCAACAATCCCGAAACGAGGAAGAGGTGGGGACCTGACCTGCGACAAACCTCTTCTTCCCACTTCCGGCTGACCACTTAACCGCTCTTCCCACCTCCGTCGAACGAGGATGAAGATGTCGATGGATTGGCTCCAACCCACCAATGACGATCGAATTCACAATTTCACCTGCCCTAAATTAGAGTCCCTGTGGCGTCTGGAATCTCAGAATGAAATGGCCCGCGCCGTGAGCAGCTTGTGTGGGATGTGGCCGCATTTTCGGCCTTTTTCCGAGTGACATGAAACAGGCTAGAGCATCGTTCACCACCGCCTGGAGCTTCATTCCGGCACTGAATTCATCCTTGCACTATTTCCGTCGTATTTCCGAACCAGTCTTATTTTGGCGCCCAACCATGGTAAGCATTTCGGTGCTTGTACGCCGCCTTATCGATAGCGGTCACTCATCATGCTGCCCCGCCACTTGCTGATCCCGCAGAACATGTCGGTACCCTTATAAAGAAAATGCCGTAGAAGCTTTGGTCTCTGGCGCCCACAATTCCCCCCGGGGATCATCGTCACGCAGGTAATTTATGTCGTATGCTGTACCACATGTACTGACTTGGTAACGGTTCTTCTGCTTATAGGTCCTGCCTTCCAGCAGGGAGCCGACCTTAGTGCGCTCGCGTCCATCGCGCTTCTTGTGAGGGTGCTGAGCGACCTCCAGTCGGGTTCGTACATCCCACCTGCTGGTCCGATCGTCTTCTTTCTCACGACGTTGTGCGCCGTATAGAACACGTTCTCTCGGGATGCCGTTCCACATCCTCGCAACAAGTGTCGTAACGAGCGACCTAAGCACGGCTCAACGTATGGAAGGAGGAGACTGTGGTATGATCCTTGTGCTTAGGTATTGTCCCCCTGCGGATGTCAAGTTCTTATGAGATATGCATTGGGATGACCAAAGTCGTTTGCACCCTGGTTATGCTTGACTTGCTGCCGTCTTCGTTGCTCTACCAGATCCGGTTCGCAAGACCTAACTCTGTTTGGGGTGGATTCAGATATTATGATATTTTTGGCAGCATACGGATGAGCAGAGATTTTGACAAGTTATGTAACATGGTTTTTGGACTCATGCAGCATTTTGCGTCGTCTTCATGCCTCCGGTAACAAATACTTTGTCTGGACGAGCATGGTAACCAGATGATCCTGCTCGTATGATGTGCCTTTCCCAGCTCCGAGTCAGGCAGGCTTGGATGATCTCTCACACCACAATCATCACAAGCTATGATTCATTCCGCCTGCGCACTGTAACACATGGCTGGTGAGGCGTGCTTCGAACCTCCCGAGGATGCAACCTCGACAGAACCGCAGAGGATGTGGCCGTGCTGCTGATTGATGCGGTGATCGCGAGGTGATCGTACACCAAGATTCTGTTATTGTTGGATGACGAGCACAATGACGATATTCATAACGGCTCTTTCGGCCCCGGTCTACTTATCCTGGAAAAACGACGGCGAAATTCCTTGGAACCTTCATATTCAACCTGTATAAATCTCCTTTTCCGAAAGTCGTGCGCTATCGCTTTCCACTCCAAGGCCCTCGCCACTCTGGCATGGTTTTGCCTTCTTTCCCAAGCCTTATAGTAGATGATCGATTGATCCGTCATCCAGGCTGTTTGACCTTCCTTATTACTCTTGCAGCGTTCCCGTAGCCGACAGCTATGTGCAAGCTTCAGCCATATACATACTACTTCCACTGACAACATGGGGCATTTCGTTCCCTACTGCTCTACTATGACAGGTTCTCGGGCCTTAGGCACTGCGACAGCCCAGAATATCGTTGGCTATCCTGCGTTGCCGCGTTGCTTGCTATCTCCTAACAAACAGTCCAATTTACCCTCTTCGCGCACAGCCTAGATGTGGTGGTTGGTTGTACACAGATACCACGATACCCGCGGTCTTCGTCGCAAAGATCCATCCTTCGGCCGCGGTAACAACCCTGCGAACAACAACTTATATTTATCCTGGTCTGCACTGCTCCGTGTTCTCTCAGGCTCGCTCTCACTCATGGCCGACAATTATAACCGAAGGTGAAACTCTTGGCTTACGGCAGATGCACCGCCCCCTGGAGCCTTAGGTTGACCATGTTGTTCCCGAGCGACACGAGGCCAAATCATTCGTATCACTTAACCCTCGACCCACCATGTTTCTTGAAATCTGCATAACTTTCCCCTTTGCCCTGGGTCGGAGTATCATCACTCGTGTTCGCAGTTAAGATTGTGGTCACTGCTAAGCACTCCCTTTTCCCGCACGTCATCTCCGTGCCTTGTGAACGACGGGAGGCAGATATCCTGTCCGCACCCCACAAAACTCGTTGCCCATAACCCCGTTATACGGTAGAAAAGAGCTCGATTAACGTTCTTCTGGCTTATATTCCCACTCTTTCGCCGTGAACGTCTGAGAGCCATGTCCCCGGTGAGTGCAGTTCATCCCACGTTCTCCATAGGATTTGCTCAGGAGTTTTCAAACAGGTGAGAATTCCCTCGCGGGAAGAGTATCTTCTCTTGGCCAAGGTTGCCGAAGAAGCGGAACGCTATGAAGGTATTGTCGCTTTACTCTTTCGCAAGACTGATAGTTTGGGGTCGCTTATACCGTCGCAACGCAGACTTGGTGGCACAAATGAAAGGTCTGATCCAGACGTACGGCGCCTTGACCATCGAGGAACGCAATCTCCTCTCTGTCGCCTACAAAAACATCACGAATGCACTTCGTAGTAGCTGGAGGATCATCGATTCCCTCGAAAAATTGGAGTCAAGCCGAATGACAGGACGACACTCTAAGCACCAGGTGCACCTGATTAGCCAACAACGTAGTCGCGTCGAGCACGAACTTGCCGAAGTCTGCAAAGATATCGTAAAGCTACTCGATGACCATCTGTTGTCGACAGCAGAACCTGGGGAAGAGACGGTATTTTACTACAAAATGTGAGAAAGATTGGGACCCTCAAGTCCAAATCTATCCTTACTGTCTCTTTGTGTAGGAAGGGGGACTACTTTCGTTACTTGGCTGAGTTCGCCCAGCAAAGTGACAGGAGCCATTACTCGGACCTTTCTCTCGCTGCATATAAGTATGCTTACAAGCATGCTTTGGCTAAGCTCGAGCCTACCCACCCTACAAGACTAGGTTTAGCCTTGAACTTTGCTGTGTATTATCATGACGTCCGAAAAAGCCCTGAGCGCGCGTGCCATCTGGGAAAGCACGCATTTGACGAGGCGGTCGCTTGCTTAAATGACTCTTCGTCGGTTCAGGTTATGCGAGACTCGATGATGATCCTTCAACTGTTACGAGATGACTTGGTGATATGGTCTGGAGAGATGCAGAGAGGTGAGGCTCTCATTTATTTGCCCTTCTGACTTCTGACACATTCTCATTCATGGAGCTGAACATGCTATTGGCGGGTAGTTCTGGAGACCTGATATCTTTTTCGTGTTCTGTACCGATATTTGTCGTATATTCCTCAGGCTGGTGCTCTTCTGTACGTGCGATGTGTTGTGATCCTCATGTATAAATGTCATGAACGCGAACTACTTGCCATGCTAGTAACCTCTAAGGCTACTGTCTCTGGGCAAAGGTAGCGGCTACCAGGAGTGGAAAGACCAAAGTCGCATCAGCGAAGACCTTGAGAGACGAATGGATCAGTCGTAGGGTTAGGGTGACTTCAGTGGGGGTGGTACTTTTACTGATTCCGCATTCGCACGAATTTTCCCCCAAGAAACTGCTTCATCAGGCCGAGCCCCAGAATCAGACCCGTCGAATTCTTGTCCGGTGTTCTAACAAAAGGTCAGTGACTATCAAGGAGGAGTAAAGGCAGGTTCTGACAATAAAGACTGAGTAATCGGCTCCATTCCTCTGCGAAAGAGTTGATCATCATCATTTAACTAAGGACGAGATCCCTTACGATCAACATGGCATTTGCGATCTGATGTTTACAGACACCACCCCCGAGGATTATCATTCCCGCTTTTTTGGACTTACGAGACAGTTCGTTGAGAGCACGGATATCACCCACGATATCAACAATCAATCCCGGAGATCGGAAAGAATGAAAGTAAATCATGTCCCCTATCGAACCATCTGTAAGTGCTGGGCAGAAAACTGGAATGTCATTCTGGAATGACGTGAATCAGTTGCGTTCGGATAAGGCCAGGTAGAGATGGCCAGGGATACTGTATTCACTTTATAAGCCCAGTAATACACAGATTCTTCGTTGTCAATTTCCTTTCCTAGCCGACGGATAAAGGAGCTCGGCGTCCATACTTCACCAGAAGCTTTCTGCTCTGCCAACATGACATCGAGAATGGGGATGAACCAGTCCTCAAATTTACAGTAGTTGTCGTTCGGTATGACAAGGTTCCCAACACGGTTGAGTCCCCTTTTTCGAAGATCTGCGCCATCCATGTTGAAATCAGCGAGGTATGTTTTGCCAAGGCACTTAATGAAATCCTCTTCGATCCCTCCCGCGGTCGTCACAATTGCTGAGACATGTCTGTGTTTCACAAGGTAGAGTATTATCTCGCGTAGACCGGAGGAGATAAGATTTGAAGTATAGCCAAGGAAGATGTTGCAGCGTGTTTGAGCTCGTACTTGGGGATCTATGTACTCATCTGACTCGTCTGACGAGACAGGCTCGTCCGAGAGACGCCATTTTCGCTAGGGCGGCTAAAGAAAATGTGGAATAACTAGAAAAAAGCACACGCGTACCATGAGATTGACGATATCAATAGCTCTTCCGAGGCTAGTAGCCTGGAATCCGATCGGCTCGTAACTGTTGAGCAGATCGTGGAGTGACACAGGCTTGTCGAAATCTGGCCCTTGCACTGGGATGGAGGTTTCTGGGAGAGGTTCTGATGGCTTGAGTACTGCAGCTGCAGCTCCTGCGGGAACTTGGGAGTCCATAGGAGTAGCTCTGATGCCGTCGCGGCAAGTTCCGTCGTCGGTCACAACTGACTGCGAGGGTGGAACGCTTAG
The DNA here is from genome assembly GCA_038094335.1 of Tylopilus aff. striatulus. Lineage (NCBI taxonomy): Eukaryota > Fungi > Basidiomycota > Agaricomycetes > Boletales > Boletaceae > Tylopilus > Tylopilus aff. striatulus. The sequence continues at coordinate 13,153 of JBBPTY010000256.1, read as the reverse complement.
AGTCGGCAACCTTTACCTCCTCCTCTCCGGGAACACTGACCAGGACGTTATGGACCTCGAAAGACCCGCTGTCGACGCGCAGCTCGTTCAGAATTCGGCTCGGAAAAAGGACGAACCCTTACCAGTCGCTCCCATTCAAATCCCCCCCGATCATGAGCCCCCAACCACTCCTTTCCAGACACCTCTACAGGAGAATATTACTCACGAAAGCGACTCAACAGACCCGCAAGGCAGTTTCGAGCCAAGCAATCCCCCACAGACCGACTTGCTGGCTGTCACGAACAACGTCGGTACCATAACCACGCCAACTAGAGCTCCAGCTGCTGACATCCCTCCTCCCGTCCTTCCCAAGCCAGAGCCTCCCGTCCCCTCTGAAGAGCTGCCTCACGCTAGTGGATCTTTCGTACCTGCCATTCCAACCCAGGTTGGGCGGTCCAACGGGCATGGCGAGTCGCGCCCGCACACACCCCATAACGCTGCCCCCTCCCACCATAAGCGTTCACTGACCATGTCTACGGGCCATACGGTCTCCATTGTCCTTATATCGACCGCGTTGGAGACAATTTTATCCTCCAAGGAGGCAAAGCGTTCCCCGCCGCTCCGTGACAGCGCACAGAATGCCTTGGAGATGATCAAAGCGGGAAGAGGAGGCGACAGACCACGCGAAATCTTCGAGCCTCTTCGACTCGCCTGCGAGACCAGAAACGAAAAGCTCATGATAGCGAGCTTAGACTGTACCTCCAAGTTGATCTCATACTCCTTTTTTGCAGAAGAGGCTACTGTCCCTTTGCTTCCTTCCCCTCCTCCTTCCCCTACACTTCAAGGTTGGCGTTCTATGTCCGGTTCGCAATCGAATATTCCCCAGCCCTCCCTTGTTGATCTTGTGGTTCACACGATAACTGCGTGCCATATCGAAACAACCCCGGAAACAGTCTCTTTACAGGTTGTCAAAGCGCTTCTTGCTCTTATCTTGTCGCCCACGATCCACGTTCACCATTCTTCCCTGTTGAAAGCTGTGCGGACAGTGTACAATGTATTTCTGCTGAGCACGGATCCAGTGAATCAGATGGTTGCTCAGGGTGGGTTAACGCAAATGGTGCACCATATCTTTGCGCGATGTAGCCCTGGAAAAATCGTGGAGTCGGAGGAAGGGGTGACCTCCAGGTCCTCCGTTAGCTCTGAGGCACTGGTATCACCAGCTCATCAGATGACTTCGAAGACCGAAGCTCGTCGCTCATCACCAATCCCGGGTCGGGTTCCGTCAGACTCAACGCAGATAAGAAACGGTGGAACAGAAGATGCAGATGATGTCCACCCTTCCGTTCCGCCCCAAGAGGGCTCTACCAACTTGCCAGCGAGACCAGTGACCTCACCTCCGCCATCCGATAGCCAAGGTCATGACGAAGGGTGAGCAACATTCATAGAAACACACTGATATTACTAACCTGTCTCCCTGGCGTCAGTCCAGTGCGTCAATCCTTAGATGCACATACCGAAGGCACACACACACACGCAGAGCTCACCACTCAGGACTTGTTCATCAAGGACGCATTTTTAGTCTTGCGAGCTCTATGTAAGCTGACAATGAAGCCGTTGAACACGGAGAGGTCAGTGTCCACCGCAGTCAATCTTCCGTTAGTCTCAATCCAATCTCCAGCGAGCGCGACCTGAGGTCACATGCGATGCGATCGAAGCTCCTCTCCCTTCACCTGGTGCTGACGGTTTTGAATTCGCATATGAGCCTCCTTGTAGATCCTTCAGCAATCATCTATTCGAGTTCTTCGCATGAAGCAACGACCTTCTTACAAGCGGTCAACCAGTATCTTTGTCTGACCTTAAGTCGAAATGCCGTCAGCCCTGTACCGCAAGTGTTCGATGCGAGTGTGGAAATATTTTGGCGTGTTCTATCTGGTATGCGGACCAAGCTCAAGGTATGCCTCCTTGTGGTCAACCATTTCATGCAGTTGACACACCCCGTACAACAGAAAGAGATTGAGGTTTTGTTGCACGAGATTTTCATTCCCATCCTAGAAATGCGAACGTCGACTCTCAAACAGAAGGCTGTTATTCTTGCAATGCTGTTGAAACTCTGCCAGGAGCCACAGGCATTGGTGGAGTTGTACCTTAACTATGATTGTGACAGCGAGGCCGCAGATAACATCTACGAGCAGTGAGTCGATGACAAGTTTTTGCCTACCTCTAACAAAGCAACCCTCTTAGTCTAATGAACATCATCTCCAAAGTGGCGACTTTGCCATATAGCACACCGCAATCCAAGAACACCGAGCCCGCTAGTCCGTCAACCAATCCCCAGAGCAAGGCCCAAGGCCTACCAGCGTACTCTTCTGGGGTGATATCTGTCCCAGGCACGATAGATACGTCCACTATCGGTCTTTCCGAAGGTCAATTGCGAAGACAGGGTATAGAATGTCTCGTGTCTGTCTTAAGGTCGTTGGTTACCTGGGGAACGACTTCGAGCAAAACGCCAGCAGACCATAGCAGCGATCCTGGCACTCATAGTCAAGCTGGGGAGGAGACGGGCCACGATTCCATGACTCCTAATTCGTCCCTTGACAGGTTAGCGGCCTCGTCTGGCAATGCTGAAAATTTCCGACAATCGACGCCTGACATTGTGGACGATCCAACAAGGTTCGAGAATGCAAAGCAGAAGAAGACAACGTTGCTTGAAGGCGTCAAGAAATTCAACTTCAAGCCAAAACGGGCAAGCAGTATCACTTCTAATAATAGGGATAGTGTTAAGTTTGACTTGCATAGGGTATACAATTTCTGCTAGAAGCTGGGTTTATTCTCAGCTCATCGCCTCAAGACGTTGCACGTTTCCTTTTTACTACCGATGGCTTAAGTAAAGCCATGATAGGCGAGTACCTCGGCGATGGGTATGTGATAAGCTTCGCCATATTTTAATCCTTCTCTGATCATTATCCCAGTGACGAAGTCAATGTAGCCATTATGCATGCATTCGTTGACCTCCTCGACTTCCGAAATTTGAAATTCATCGATGCACTCCGACTTTTCCTGCAAGCTTTCCGCCTTCCTGGAGAGTCTCAAAAAATAGATCGCTTCATGCTCAAATTTGCTGAACGGTACATTGCGGGGAACTCGCAAACACCATTCAAGAATGCAGGTTGGTGTATCTACTCTATATTGACCGTATCTTATACTCATGCTCGGAAATAGATACCGCTTATGTGCTCGCATATTCTACGATCATGCTCAATACCGATGCTCACAGCCCCCAAGTCAAGAACCGCATGACTAAGTCAGACTTCCTTCGGAACAATCGGGGAATCAACGATGGCGAGGATCTCCCGGAGGAGTTCCTATTGAATATCTATGATGAAATTCACCACAACGAAATCCGAATGAAGGACGAGATAGATGCTGGCATTAACCTTCCAAACACAGGACCTGGTCTCGCCAACGTCCTTGCCAGCGTTGGTAGGGATCTCCAAAAGGAAGCATACATGCTTCAATCTAGCAGCATTGCCAATAAAACAGAGGTCTGCCAGTTCGCCAGGCATTGTTACAGTTGCTTACACCTCTTGTACAGGCTCTTTTCAGAACCCTGATGCGCTCTCAGCGCCGATCTCGTACAGGAGAACAATTCTTTAGTGCCTCTCACTTCGTCCATGTGCGCCCAATGTTTGAGGTTGCTTGGATACCGTTTCTGGCAGGGCTGTCAGCGCCTCTCCAAAATACCGATGACTTAGAAGTCGTCGATTTATGTCTCGACGGATTCAAGAATTCGATCCGCATCGTTTGTTTCTTTGACTTGGAACTAGAACGCAATGCCTTCGTAACCACCCTGGGAAAATTCACTTTCCTCAACAACCTGGGAGAGATGAAGACAAAGAACATGGAAGCCATCAAGACTCTTTTGGATGTCGCTGTAAACGAGGGCAACAACCTAAAAGGTTCTTGGCGCGAGGTTTTGACTTGTGTCAGCCAACTGGAACATATGCAACTGATAAGCAGCGGTCTTGAGGCACCCGACACTGGAAAGAAAGGGTCAGGCATTGTTGTCAATGTAGAGCATGGAGACTGAATCGTATTCTAGCCGCCCTAGGAAACTGCCGAACGAAGATCTTGCGAACGAAAGCCGATCGACTCATATTACCGTTGCCGCTGACATGGTGTTCTCACTCAGTCACCATCTTTCCGGCGTAAGTACTCGCCTCCTTGTGCTTTGAAGTATTGACATTATCACAGACCGCAATTGTCGAGTTTGTCCGTGCGCTCTGCGATGTTTCCTGGGAGGAGATTCAATCTTCGGGCCTCTCTCAGCATCCACGCCTATTCAGCCTCCAGAAGCTCGTTGAGATCTCGTACTATAACATGAATCGTATTCGGCTGGAGTGGTCCAATATTTGGGATATTTTAGGAGAACACTTTAATCAAGTATGTTTCATTTCGACCATCGTCTATCACCACTCATTATTTCACAGGTTTGTTGTCACAGCAATCCCCACGTTGGGTTCTTTGCTCTAGACTCTCTTCGACAGTTGTCCATGCGTTTCCTTGAAAAGGAAGAGTTACCACATTTCAAATTCCAGAAGGATTTCTTGAAGCCATTTGAACACACAATGATTCATAACGCTAATCCAGATGTCCGAGACATGGTAAAGTTTTATGCCATTGCATGGAGGTGGCTTCACTGCGCTTGTTCGTAGGTCCTGCAGTGCCTTCAGCAAATGATACAAGCGCGAGTTCAGAACATGCGGTCAGGATGGAGAACTATGTTCGGTGTTTTCTCTGCCGCTTCCAAGGTGCTTACGGGTATGGTTCCTTTGTACTATCTAACTCTCTTGGGTTGATCTCCTCCAAGAACGAATTGCCAATTCTGCATTCGAAATAGTGAGCAAGTTGAACAGAGATCACTTTGCTGCAGTCGTTCGCCATGGCTCCTTTGCAGACTTAATTGTTTGCATCACTGAATTTTGCAAAGTGAGCAAGTATCAGAAACTCAGCCTACTGGCTATTGCAATGCTTCGTGGAGTCATACCGGTCATGCTGAATTCTCCTGAATGCGCTCTCGGCCCTGAGGGCCAGTCACCCACTAAAGATGGAATGATACGGTTCTGGTACCCCGTATTATTTGGTTTCTACGATATTATAATGAATGGTGAAGATCTAGAAGTAAGAAGATTGTAAGACTTTCTACTCCAAGTTTTCGTCATTCTAGATTCAGTTTGCATTTCGCAGGGCATTGGACTCACTGTTTACAATGCTGAAGACCCATGGAAAATCTTTCCCCATTGAGTTCTGGGACACTGTCACCCAGGAACTTCTCTTCCCTATATTTGCCGTTCTCAAATCAAGTCAAGATCTGTCACGGTTCAGTACGCAGGAGGATATGAGCGTGTGGTTATCAACCACCATGATCCAAGCCCTTCGCGACCTTGTTGATCTTTATACGTTCTACTACGATATTCTGGAGCGATTCCTTGATGGCTTGATGGATCTCCTGTGTGTTTGCATCTGTCAAGGCGAGTCCGCAACCTCCCGATGTAACCTGGTCCTAATGATGGTAACAGAGAATGATACGCTTGCACGCATCGGGACGTCGTGTTTACAACAATTTTTAGAGAACAACGCAACGAGACTAAGCACAATGCAATGGGAGCGAGTGGCATCCACCTTTGTCAAGCTTTTCCGAACGACCACGCCCCATCAGTTGTTTGATGAGGGTTTACGAGTGGAAGCCGACTCTAATGCTATTGAATTAGACCCTTCTGGTAGGTCGCTTTCCTACCGTTGCTTGATTGAATCGACACACTGACAACACAAAGAATCAGACTCCACCGCACAAGGGATTTTGCCTGCCCCTCTTTCTCCTACTAACGAACGTTCGTTAAGTGAGGCGAAGCCATCACTGAGCAGCCGTCGTCGCATTTTCAAGCAAATCATTGTCAAATGCGTTCTACAGCTACTTCTGATAGAAATGACAAATGACCTGCTTCGCAACAACGCCGTTTATCAAACAATGCCCCCCGACCAACTACTCAGACTGACGGGTGTGCTAGATCACAGTTATCAATTCGCTCGTATGTTCAATGACGACAAGGAGCTTCGCACTGGGTTGTGGAAAGTTGGTGAGTATGCTTTTCAAGTCGACATCTTCCAAACTGAGCTAAGATCCTTTCCTTTGAGGCTTTATGAAGCACCTGCCTAATCTTCTGAAGCAAGAATCCAGTAGCGCATCAACCTTGGTACACGTGCTGCTTAGAATGTATTTTGATGAACGGACGGAGCACCAGTCGATGAGATCTCAGATTGCTGAGCGATTACTGCCGTAAGTCCCATGGCGTTATTGGCGCGATTGAGAGTAACGGAAAAACGCAGGCTTGGCTTGAACGTCCTATCGGACTATATCAAGCTGCGGGCTGATACGCAAGCCAAGAACATTGCTGCCTGGATGCCTGTCGTGACTGAGATTCTCGACGGCTTTTGCCGCTTCGATGATAAAACAGTGAGTTGTACACCCATCCGCGGTCTGCGAAATATTGATTGAGGACGTAGTTCGTGAAATACTTACCCGTGATCTACCCTCTAAGCACAGGTTTACTCGCACGCGAGCTTGCCCCTGAAATAAGGCTTGGGTTGAAAAGGTACTTCGAACGAGTCGGGTATACTCATGGGATCATGGAATCATCATAAAATCGCTGCTTTAGTCGACCTGCGTTATCACTCCGTGTTCCCAATTGTTTTTCTTGCATATTCCATCCAATTATCCATATATGAGCGTAAAAAAGACGTGGAGAACACAATAATATGGTAAACTACAACTGCTAAAATCCTGTATATCCATTCTGAAAACCGGTATTGGGTTGCACGCCCCAAGTGGGAGGTTGCGGGATCCACCCTGTCGGTTGAGCTAGTATCAAAAGTCAACAAGTTTCATCAAGCGACTTATGGCACCACTCACGATTCACCCGAAGAGCATCATATTTATCTATTTGGAGTGAGACAGAACAAGAGGCAGAATAATCCACACTCACCTGCCTGCTGGGGCGCAGAATGCTCATTACCCGATGCAAATGCTCCGGATTTCATCTGTGCGAAGACATTGGCAGGAGATGTATTCGAATGTGGAGTGGCACTGGACGGTACAGATGAGGGAGTGGACACGATGTTGTTGAATGGGGACTGCCCGAAGGGCGAAAACCCAGTTGGATCTGCGAGGCTGTTAATAATATCATAAAGGATATTGCGAATATAGGTACTCGTCTGAATTGGGGTCGCCCCTGCGCTAGAGAAAGTAGACGTTGGAGTGAAACCGCTAAATGGCCCACCGCCGATACCAGTAGGTTGAGTCAAAACAGGACCAGGAGGGAATCCAGTGGTTTGTGGAATGACCACCTGAGGGTTACCAAGGAAACCGGTTACTGGGGCCTGCAAGAAAGATGGTTGCACAGGCTGTGGTTGGGGCTGGAAAGGTGATGCAGGAGAGCGTGTTGGAACAAAATTATTGAACCCCGTCTGAGTGGGTATCAGAGGTTGTAACAGGCCCTGGTTGGCGGGCACAGGTGCATAGGGACCCCTCGGACCGTTCTGCTGTGGAAACTGTGGAAGAGAAAGTAGACCAGACTGTTGATTCTGAAGATGTTGCCCAATCGGGGTAGGGGATGAGGCCATACCAAGCCCATTGTTGTAGCCCGGTGGCGGAGAAACGACTACCGGAGATATCATAGGAGGTAGGGGAGGCACAGATATTGATGGAGGGGTGGGAGGAGGCATGGTCCGATTCGTCTTGAGTTCGCTGAGACGCGCCAGTTGATCAAATATATCAGCTTCCGTAGTCTTCGCGAGTGAACTCGCACTAGTTGTTGTGCCCTCTTGGGGCGGAGCTGCAGAAGTATGGGCAGGGACAGGGGGAGGTGTTACAGTTGCCTGAGGGGCTAGTGGCACCGAGGTTGACCTTGGGGGAAGCACACTAGCTGGCGGGGTGGAATTCGGGGCTATCGGTTTTGAACCTGGTCTGTTCGTCCACGCGTCATCTTCAAATCCGGAAATCGTAGCCATTGCAGAACTGGACCGCTGTGGAGGCTGCACGGGAGAAACTGCGGCCGGGCTGCTCGTGCGAATGAGTGGGGAGCCAGACCGCTTGATTTGTTCAGATGTAGTCCCAATGGCGTCCAAATCAACAGCAGATGGTGGTCCACTTTTGGTGGGTTGAGGTCTACCACGTCGCTGTGTATTGGATTTTAAGACGCCGCCAGGCCCTACGAAGAGGTTTGGAGCTGGGCTAACAGGCTTCTTCCCGTTTTCCTCTTCTTGCAGTCGTCTTGCGAGTTCTTCATCACTAGTAAGGTGATCTGGCGGTGGAGGTTCGGGCTTGGCAAACTTCTGCTGGATGGCCTTGTTTACACGAATGATATCACCCTCCCGAAGGCCAAGCGAGCGCATAGTCGATTCCGTGATATCGGGGAGGAGGCTCTCTTCCATTTTGTCTTTCTCGAATGAATGAGCATAGCGCGTACAGTCGTCGACGTCGCAGCCAGCAGACAAGAAGAAGTCGAACCAGTCAGTTTGAGGACCTTTCTTCTTCGGTGCAACAGATCCGCGTTTCTTGGCTTCGTCCTGACGATTAAGTGCTAGGGGTCGATCGTCGTCGTCGTTGGAAGCTCGCGGGGTTGCATTAGATGAATTAGATGACCTGAGCTTCATCAGACGCTTGACATATTGCATGTCTTCGATGGACATCTTCTCAGATGGCACTTCGATGACAACACCGTTGGCTTTGTGTAATCTGAGCCTCCTATGGTTGTAATCCATCAAGGCGGCTTCAACGCTGAACTGTCCACTCCGGTCGCGCCAAATTCTCGTTGAGCCCGGAGACGGTGTGTCTGGTCAGGTAACTTGGTTACAGGGTCAAGTTATCACACAGAGAGTAACGTACTCTTAATATCACTAGACGCGCGAGTTGACGAAGTGTCACCTGATGGATTACTTGCCGACGGCCGCGAGGGACTGGCAAGTATAGTCAGATGCAATCCGCGACGAGAATGAGTTATCGTACGAAGAATTGTTCTGCGCCCTCTCGGACTTCTGCTCGGCGCGCTTAGGAGTGTCCCGCTTCCTAGCCTCTGCTTGTAGCCTTTCTTGGCGTTTCCTTTCTGCCTCTGCTGCAACTTTCGCTCGCTCTTGTTTCTTCCGTTCCAATTCGCGTTCTCGCCTCTCGACCTCCAGACGTTCCTGCTCTCTTTGTGCCTGAGCACTGCTGTCCTCGGTGGAATTCGAAGGACCTATCGGCTGCATGAAGATCAGATAGATTCGACATTTAACGCCGCGATAGTGCTTACCTCGAGGTAAGACGCAGGCACCACCCCTTCATCGCCTTGTGCGTTCCGACACCTCCACCATTCTTCTCCCTCTTTCTCAATAATGCATAATCGCTCCCCTTCTTGCACTGAAAGCTCGTCAGGACCGGTACTCTCGAAATCATACAGTGCGACAGCAAGCACGCCTTGTGCATCGCCAGCTGAACCTCCGTCCCCTTCATCATCTTCCAACTGCTCTCTGGGAGGAATTATTTCAGGGGAGTCATCCGTGAACCTCACAGATACTCCGTTCTTTTTCAAAGGACTACCAGTCTCAACAGGACCAGGGGGCGGGTTGATCGTTGGCCTATGAGGTTGCGATTCTATCTTGGAAACGTCCGACGCAGCTTTGGCATTCGAAATAGCCAACTTTCTTGAGTCATCTAACTTGGTTAGAATCGTTTCTGCTGTCTCCTCCTTGCCGACGTTGAAATGTAACTTCACTGGATCACGGCCACCTATGTCGATAAGAATGTGTTTGTGTCTTTCAATCGTGAAATCCTCGACATCGGCTGTATCCCACTTTTGCAAAGGTGTCTAAAGAAGATGTAAGCAAATAGTCATGAAACTACGTTCCGTACGGACTTTGTCTGTCTCACTCGCGAAAAAGAGTGAGCCGTTCCCTATACCAAGGGTGCCCTTCTTCTTCTTACCCTTCTTGTCTATTTCGGAGACGGCCCAGGTCTTGACATTGTCAGCTGGTGCTTTGATTGGGTTCAGAGCAACAAGGTCGGCTGGGTCCACATAGGTGCTGACGGGGCGCGGCGGGGGTCGAGGCTGTCACACCGGTTAAGTATCAATCATCAATCTACAAATCAAACCTACCGATGAAGGAACAGGCTGACGACGTGGTGCCGGTTCCGGCACTGGCTCCGGTTCAGAAACGTGTTCCTCTCCACCGGTCTTTAACAGAAATGGATAAACGACTCCTGGAAGGAGGTGACAACGTACCTCTTCGATGTAGTTCCCTGGGACAAAACCTGCTTTACCACCTGTTTTCTGACTTTGAACGAGGGTCCATTCATCTTCACGATCAAAGACCATGAGAACTTCATCCTCCTTGATGGAGAGCTCTCCCGGGGCCGCTGCCTCATAGTCGTAGAGCGCTTTTGCGACAGAAGCATGACACGCCTGCATGACCAATGCATATAACTATTACGCTACGAGTGCGAAGTAGATAGACCTACCTGTTCCACGTATGCTGCGGGGACTAGCCCAGAAGGGCTGTCTTCGTCTTGCGACTCTCCTCTGATTTTTACTTTCCACCAGCTGATCGAGGCATTAGATTGAATCTGGCGCGCAGCATTGGACTCAACTCATCGTCAGTCCTCTCGAGGAGAAAAAGAATCTGATTCTCCTTGATGGCAATTTCATCTTCAGATTGGGGTTCGTAGTCATACACGGCCTTGAGAACAGCAAGATACTCCTCGCTTGACTGGGTCATCGACACTCTGCAGGGCTAACTCAAGGTGCCAGTAACGTGGGATCTCGGGATTAAGCTAGAGTTCGTGATCGCGACGACGTTGTTAATTATGTGGGCTGGAAGAATAGTTAATGGTAGAGGCCGTGCGCGTTCGAATAAAGGTACAAGAAGAAAGCCAAGTTGTAGCAGCGTAGTAGGTCAAAGTTGCATGCACCCCGACAGCGGCAGTATTGCTCCCAGGCACGTGACCTCTCGTGGCACTAACTACACGACATCTCTACTGGAATCCGTTTACGACGGCGGCCAGTTATCACCAGTCCATTTCGTCTCTCCTCGTGGGGAGCCACATGCGGAACACGCTAAGTGGCTTGGTTCATTTATGCTAGTGGCCAGGTGATTAAAGTTCGGTCTTAGAGCTGAAAATAAAGCTGACAGGGTACAAACTGCACAGTTCCAAGCGCTCTTGTGTTTTTCTTTCGTTGTCTGCCCACCTGCGACAGCCGCAGTGCACATAGGAGTAAAGTCTAGCCTTGACTGCGACGTTTTTGGTTTCTTCCTGGGTCGTGTAGAGGATTCTTCACCCGGTGATAGCATTACTTCATCCACAGTGATGTCGCGAGGACCGGGAGTAACAAAGATATTTCCACTTTTCCCAGAAGCACCGACACACGGCAGCATAAAGTCCTGTCCGGGGTCAATCATCGTAGCCCTAAGTGCATCCAAGTCTTTCTCTTCGATGACTTCCAACAGTGTACGACGACGATCGTAATCTGTCTCAAAGACTTGCTTCTCATCTTCGGAGTCCGAGATAATGTCGGCCACTGGTGATATAGGAACATGTGAAGTAGACGCCGCCTTGCCTTGGAGTGCTTGTATTCGTTGCTCCGCAGCTAGCGCACGTTCCTCCCTTGCTCGTTTACTAAATAACGCTTTCACTATCGAGAGGTCGTTGGGCAAAACGTCATCCTAACCTTCCGGCTTTCTTTCGGAAGCCAATACCATGCAATTTATTCTCCCCTTCCAGGTCTGCGTTCAAGACCTGACCCACAGTGTTGAATGCGTCCGAGTTCACGCGTGTTCCTGCTTTGCGCCTTTTGGTTGACTGCACATTCTTGGATTTGTGACGCCGGCGAGAGATAGGACGCGCTCTCGAATGAGCACCACCACACTAGTTCATTGAGCTCAAGAAAGACAGAATCTAGACAAAAGAACAATACCATATATTCAGGGAGCTCGCCTGCCTTGATGCCTTGACCCGCAACTTGGGTGGAATCAGCTAATCTGGTGCCGGATGACCAGTAACCTCGAATGCGATAAGGTCAGGCAATGGAATAGCAAGAGAGTACAGTACCATCCCCGTAATAACCCCGGTTTTGAAGGGCGCGTACTTCCTGTTGGAGCCGACGCCAGAGAGCTTGGAAGGCCGGTCCATGGTCCATATGCTATGATATTGCTCCTATGTGAGTTCTGTGATGAGATGATTTGTTTGCCAACCTTGATGTGGGCCAGCTAGCGACAGATGATCAATGAAGGGATCCAATTATAACAGTCAAACACATCATGGAATACCTCATGACAAAGTGTGCTTATCAGCCAGTGTGCAGAGAGCAATGACCCGGTGGATGATCGCAGAACGAGCTCTTGCAGTCAACAGCTCATGAGCTAGCACACCCGGAGGACAAAGGGGGATTCACCTATGGTCTCGCCATGATTCCAATTGCGTCCTGCAAAGACTTTGTTAAACTCGTACTAGAGTGCGGGTTAGGGCTCATCATCAACATGGAATTGCTCGCACCTCTTCGAGGCTATTCACAACAAAGCCGTATGCCTTCATGATTGGTTTCACCTGGGCCGCGAGGGCGCGAAGAAGCTGGCGGGCAGCTTCTTGAGCTGTAGGATCGTCCATGGGCAGAGCGGTGATGAAGTTGACATAGGGACTCGGATTAGGCTCGCGCTCATTGATGCGAAGATGAACCATTCGAGGGTCGTGATGAAAGTCCGCGTTGAACGTTGAAGTTCTGTTGTTGGACAACGGAATCTAAAGTACACAGAGACGCAGTATGTTATTGTATGTACGCGGCACTGCATTCAAGTTATTGCTATACTCGGGTTTACCCCTGCAACGATCCCGTTGCGTGCAGTACTAGGAGCTAGTAGAGCGCTTGCCAGCAAGTCTCGACAGTTCCTCAAGCGTTCTCTCCGCACTACGAACCACGAGCTCTCCGAGCTTGGCATAGCAAGAGGGACGCCAACGATTCCTTTCGTTTGTGCGTCTTGAACCGCTTTCACCAACGACTCGACCTCCGCCTCTGAATCCAGATCGTCCTGAATATACTCCAGGGGGCCACCGAACATCGACGACTTACCCATGCAGCCCCTTGAAGCGTTG
>JBBPTY010000255.1:0-22638 GCA_038094335.1 Tylopilus aff. striatulus | reverse complement strand
CGTTGAGTTTAGTCAAAAGGTTTCGTCGCGGCAAGGGCACTAATAATTTACTCTTGTTTGTCTCGCGCTTCATTGACTGCGGTGCTTTTATTTGTAGTACAACACATGTACTACATTGGTATTATGAGTCCTCGGACAGAACCAGCTGCTCTCCCAGTTCCAACGCTCGGACTGGTGGTGACGCATTGCCGTAGTATACGCGCTGCGCCATGATCACTGTATTTCGTAACGCAATCGGTGGCACGTAGAGAATGTATGTCGTTGTCACAACTCACCTGCGTCCACGGAGAGTTGAAATACTGCGCAGACCTTGAACTGCAGAGCACCATTGCACAAAAAAGTATGCTGTTCTGATGACATCAGAGAACACCAACTACAAATTCGACGAACAACTCTACTTGCAGGCGTCTCCCCCCACCCGAACGATTATTGTGGAAGCACGAAACCCGTGCAGTGACTTACGCTTGTAATTGCTGTTCATACAATGCACATGAGGCCGTCTTTTCGTCTTTGTTTCACAATGGCGGAAACAACAAACCATATCAATTGTGGAATAGGAAGCGCGCTCTCTAAGCCCAGCGCAAAGAAGCCAAGGAGAGAGATATAGAATTCAGACCACCCGAAGATTAAAAATATTATCGCCGAGCAGAGTCTGAACAGAGTTAGAGCTATTGCGAACACGACTCAGAAGTATGCAGCAGCTTCTTACATAATGACCGCAAGACACTCGATGTATTGCGTGTATGACGACCACTGCCAGAGACAAAATGGTCGTGGGGATGGTGCGTAGCTTCCCGGGATTGCTTTTGGACGATAGCGAAGGCATATGAACAATAATACGAGCTGTCGATTGATGTCATCATGGTCACACGATCAATTGTGTGCACACTCAGTGGGGCGTACCTGCGCTATAATCATAAGAACCGATTGAAGGAGTAATGCAAACTGGAAGCGGGCACCCAACCAAAAGAAACACCGGGTAATATTGCCAATCAACCTGGTGGTATGACGTGTCAGTGCGCCATGCAAATGGCGCTTCTAGTGGGCTCACAGAATCGCACAAACGTCGCGAGAAAAACCCGACGAGTCCCTGTAAGATGCTTGTGAACGATCTTCAAGTTTGCGCGACGCATGACGATGGCCAACTTGTTTCTGACGATGAACACCCCTTGGTCTGCATAAATAAGCGGGAGTCCGACTGCCATCCCAGCGGCGGTGATCCACGAAGGAGTCATTATGCAGACAAAATCAAAAAGTGGGATGATGCGCTCAGGAAACTGCGGAGCGCCTCCCGAATCTTTGGCGAGTGGGCTGTTGGAAGTCTGCCTAACGTGACTAAACAGTGGCAATTGACTCGCCATGACTGTCAATAGTCCTGCGAGTACTTTACACGTTCTCGCCACCCTCGATTCCCATATCGCCGACCCCTCTAGAAGCTCGCTGACCGAGCGATACGTCCTAGGAACGTGGCGCCGTGGAGGAAATCCCCTGAGCAGCTTGGCCGCACACAATCACTTTCTCGATCGCAAGTTTCCACCCACTGGCACACTAGTACCGATGCAGACACTCATATCCAGTGATTTCCCAACGTGGTTTCCTCAGGGCTCAACTTGTCAAGTGTCGAGCTTCATGGTTTCATCTCGGTGCCAGAGCGAATCAGATTTCATCATGCATCACGTCTACATCTTACTAGTAAGGTTTCATAGTTTTGTAAACGCTGCAAGGTGCCTCGTTTCCCGCCCCTCATCAACCCCACATTATTGATTCGTCTAGGACTTTGGATTTCCTTCTTGTCGGTACGGCGATTTAGTCCCTAACGCATTCATATCAAATCTTCTCTGATTGAACACACGATTGTCACGGTAGCAGGTGTATGACGACAACAGTGGAATTCATCACTCCATTCCACACACCCGAACGTGGGCCGATACGAGGTGGGCTCATGCTGGCGGGCGACTCTATCGATAACTCGCAATTTGCACCGCCGGGTCTGCGCATACACCTTTACTTGGAACAGACACTTCTTGTCATTGCACACCATCGTGCTATGTAACCGACCTGGTTTTTCAACCTCACTCTCTCTGCAGTTGGAAATTCCCCCTTTTGAAACATGCATCCCAACCCACCCACACCTCGCTTAGCTTCCTGCGGCCGTCTCCCTCCCCTTTACCTGCAAGGTGGCGTGAGGGCAACACTTTTGATCCCACCTTTTCGCAGTCGTCCATGACCGCACTTTCTCCTGCCTGTTGTAAACAACGAGGAGAGAAGAGACATGAACGTGATGCTACGCTTGCAGAAATAAGAAACATGGTAAGCAACACCCCTGCCTGGATGTTCTCATATCATACCGTTGCTGAGCTTCTTTCTGTCTCTCAAAGAAATTGCGATTGCGAATGTGTACACATGTTGGCCCCCTATGATCTGCCAGGGATTCCTCAAGAGCTTTCTGTTTGCAAGGACTCGAGTTTCCGTTACGCTGTTCGGTGCAGCGGACGTCGATAGTAGAGTCGTGGGCTACTACAGAGGAACCACACAGGCAGGTGTGTGGTGCATGCCATTTGCTGAAATCACCCACAGCACAGCACCGGGCAGCCTGATCGGAGTGACACGTTGCACGTTTTCTGGAATACATATCCCCTCTCGAGTCATCTCAGGGAAAGGATATCGTAAAGTACCGGTGCGCTCGGTGCTACGCATACGTATCAGGCTTCGAGGGTTCCGAGACGGACTGCAGCATGCTCCTCGCGATGGCAGTGGACAAGGAGCCTAGCCCTTGACCCCATAGAACGGCACTTGGTTCTGAGGCGTACGACGACGTCAGCTGCGCTGCAGTATAGAACACTCCCTTCATTCGACACCACTAGATAGCGGAGCATACATTTTAGGGATTTGGATATTGGTGAGGGTTGATGTTCATAGCGGGTGGGTATCTACAATGAAAGGATTCACGGCTCAGACCATGACGACTGGTCACAGAACTTGTCCAAAGAAAAATGGGATATCTGTGAGATCTGCGAATCTATTTTGGGGGTGTTTCGATGTACCTCGTTGTCTTCTCAAGTTCGACCTTTTTAAACCTCGCCCAGTTTGTTTAGACTACATCGTTGTAGCGTCCAACGTGCCTCCCTTGTTTAAGTCCCAAAACGACCATCCGTTTCATATCCCTGTTGACATTTACTTCCGCTCCCATGTCACTCCCTCTTGGCGAACTCTCTCATGACCAACACTATCCTCCCCAGGACAACCTCGAGCAGTACTATGACAATTACTCCTCCCTCGCCGTCCCATCCTCCGATTACTACTATACCTCCGAAAATCTCTACCTCTGGCAGGACATGGACGGCATCTATCACTGGGCCGACGCCTCCGCGAGGTCCGACGGTTCCACGGGGTACCCTTACCCCTACTACCCGTCTGCATACGCCTCTGAGGTGATGCGATCGGTACGCACCCATCGTCGAATTTTACCTCGCAAACGCGCTGAGACCACCCTCTAGTCCGACTACTCTGGCTACCGACACGGTGATGTCGAAGAGTGCTCCCAGTCTGCCGCTGCGCAGGACAATTCATACACTTTTCACTCGGCCCAACAACTCAGGAATGGCTCGGGTTGCTTGCAGGCCCAGGACCATTGGCCGAACGTCACACGCGCGAGCGACAGCTTCATTGCACAAGGTGCATTGATTCTTGGTGACGGGTATACGTCCTCCCGCCGTGGAAGTACGTTGGATTATCAGCCTTCTATTCCGCACCAGTCAAACCCTCAGCGCGACCCACGACCACCATCGAGGAAGCGTTCTAGGGAAGCATTGGATGAAGGTTCAAGTTACCCTGTTAAGGTTAGTGTCGGCGCTAATCTTAAATTACAATCTTTTGATGTTCCGACGTCCCAATCTTAGGAAGAAGACGATAACACCCACTCATCCCCTCCTCTGTCCACAGCGAACGGTCGTCTGCCAAAACCACCCATGGTGGTGCCGTCACAAACTCTATCTTCGGCCGCTGTTCGGGTCCCGCACCCCAACAATGTTACTACTTCTTTGAAGGTCGAGTCTCAGCACGAGCCGCGCTTGCGTCCCGAAGATCGCTGCGCGATTCCAGCTCAGAAACCTACGAGCAACAAACGAGTTCATCGCTCAGGCGAGGAACTAGGTCGCCAAGAAAGTGCCGTCCTGATACCCACAACGTGGCCCATCCCTGACGATCAAGTTATCAAAGGGACGAAGAAGCCTGGTGAGCAGAAGAAGCAGGCCCTAGCATGCCTATTCTGTCGAGAGAGGAAGATCGCGTGTGGTAGGCCCTCTGCCCACAGCCCTGACCAGACGTGCAAGTGAGATCACTCGTCCTTGTTTTCCACCTGAGAACCCGAAGCTGACGTTATCGTTATCGTTAGCCAATGTTCACGCCGTCGGATCAAGTGCGAGTACCCTACTGAGTCCCGGCGTGGCCAGCACAAGCGCCGCCGCAAGCCAGTAGACGGTGAACCTGCCGGTCAACCCACCGTCCGTACGAACTCAGTGTTGAACGTGCCGTCAACGACAAGCCCTGCATCATCCACGACAATAACGACTTCAACGTCTTCCGCATGAACCCGGCAAAAAATGATATCCACAAGTAGCAAGCATCATTGTCACGCATGTTCAGGTTGTTAATGGCCCGCAGCACTCATCACGTTTTGTTCGCACGGCATCAACTTTGGTCAACCCAGTGGAAAGACCCATAGATTCGACGCTTTTAAACTATTTAATATCCAACCCCTCCTGGCTCACGTCCTTCCTTGACACTAGGCTGCATTTGAACAGGTTGTGCTTTTTTATGGCATACGGCCAGCTTTGTCCTCATGCAGATAACCTCGTTGTTTCATGCCATTGGTCAGTACATCAGGGTAAATAATTTTGTTATAGTTCACGTTATATGTTGGACTTGAGCGTTAGATTCATACTGTTCATCGTTGCAGCACTTGGCCTTAGTGTTATGCCGTAACATATCCGACCCTTTGGACATTGCAGTTACCAGTACTCATCCAGCTCGATGCTGGTCAATATATCGTGCATTGACACACACATCGACTTGTCTGAGGCACTTGGAAACGAGCCTGGTTTCTACAAACTAAAAATATGGGCCAGGAGGAGCAGAGATGCACGTTGTCTTGATTCTAGAGATTAATCAACCTGGCAGTTCAGAAGTGATGGTACACGCGTCACCGCAGTCGAGAAATCGAGCCGATCAAACTACACCAGGGCCAAGAATGAAAACAGCTAAGCCCACCTTATCACTGGCAGCAAAATGGGCATATAGAACGTCACCCACTACATCAAGGGTGAAACACACAGGGTCCTGCTAACTGTAGGCACTCCACTCCTGATCGACCCGCTGGCCAGAACAAAGTGCCGATTGCATACAACAGGGGTCCAGACCTCGTCCAACCCACCGTAAGTTACCTGAGTGACCCTTTGACAAGCAGCACGAAGCACTGGGTCTATCCGATCGATCGCCCATATGAAGCAGGGGCGAAGCGCAACGAGGCGTAGAGTTTGTTCTTTTCCTCTTCCGAGTCTTTCTCGAACGCGCGTCCGGAACATGAGCCATGCGTCGGCTCCACCATGATTGTGCCCTGCCGGTGCTGCCAATCGTGGTGCTCCGAGTCTACTAGGCGGGTGCATGTTGCCCACCAGGCGAGACGGACAACGGTTGGCATGCCAGCCTGGCTTTCATTCTTGGGGGTGTGCTATCCCCCCCTTCCTCGGAATGGTTGCAGTGCTGTTCCTCCACCCGGGACAAGGTCGCCGCGATAAGATCATCGTGCGCGGACATGACTTGGCCGCAGTATCCGGCTCGTCGGATACGAACGTACACGCCAGGGTTTGGCAGAATTTATTGGTGTTCAATCGTCATCTTCCTTCTCTGGCTCTCAGGCTATACCCACGGGCGACCGAGGCGAGACGCCACACCTCGTAATCTGGCTGGTTGTTGTATAAAAGCCTCGTGCAGGTATGTATGATGACAGCCTGTAGCATCCCGAGAATGTTCCTGACCAGGACCGATGCGGAAACGTGATCGAGCCGCGGTATATCCAGCAGTAGATTAAGGCATCAAAAGCTAATTGAAACAAAGGTGGGACGAAGAGAAGGAAGAGATGACCACTAGCCGACATGTATCCATAACGATCATAACCACTTCTTTACCGGCCATTGATGGTGGCGGTGGAGTCTCTCCGAAGATTTGAAGGACTTGCCGCTTGTGCGTGTTGTGAGGAAGGCATGGAGTTGGGATGTTCAGGAATCTTCTCGATTTCTTTCTTGGCAGCCTGCCACGCTTCTAGGTTCTAGGTGGAATATAGCTGAGACTGCACCAGCGTATCTGCAATTCAAGGGTCCTACCTTCTTACACCAGTCTCTGTGACTTCTAGCCATATTGATCGCCATCTCTCGAAGGTCCGCAACCTTCTGACGCTGGAATCGATCTAGATCTGCTTGAATCGTGGAACTTGAATACTTGAGGTCTTGCGCCGTCAGATGAAGGGCATCCTCGAGCTTCGAGTCACAATATGTCGTCAGAGACTGTCCGTCAAAAGCAATCGGATATCCTTACTTGCGAAATCGTCTCGCGGGTTTTGCCAATACCGTTACGCCTTGCTATCTCTGGGTCCGCGTCCATCATCCCATGCAACGTATAGCTAAGTGCGTTCAGAAAACCCATCCCAGGAGCACGCCTCTTAAGCGGGCTCGGGCCAGGGTGCGGCGGAAGGTATACTGATCCGGGTTCGTCAGGGTTCTCATTTGACTGTCCCTCTGGCTGTGGATTTGTCAGCCCATTGACGCGACCGCGTGCAAGCGCCTCGTCGAGCCTCTTTGCTTCCCTCTCGCTTTTCTCGTACTCTTGCAACATTTCGCGCTTACTTTCCAGAGAATCTTGTGTCATCTCGTATTGCACATGTTTCTGATGCCGGTATACGAGAAGCTTTTTAATGATAGTGGCAAACTGCGCGTATTCGTGCAAAGGTTCAGAGAAGTCCTGTTCAAGCTCTTGGAGCTATCATAGCGTCGGCAGTACAGATGTGAGCATATGAAGGATGAGACAAGATGAGATGCACGTACCAATCTTGTTGTCGAAATGTACGAGGTATCGACGGCCTGCCCCATCTTCTCCATGGCAGCCGCAAGAGCTCCGCTTTCGTTAAGACTAAAACCATTGAGGGCCGCACCTAATTCTGAATAATCCTGCGCAGTTTCTGCGTCATGAACAGAAAGTTAGGGAGACTTGACGGACATTGAGGAGGATGTCTTACCCGACCACCGTTTCAGTGTTCGGCGTGTGACCTTTTCCATTGGACCACCCAGATGATTCGCAAACTTATTCGTGAACACTTCCGAGTCGATAAACCGCTGGTCCGGGTTGCGCAGAGGATGCGTTGTCGTTGGGGAGGGGAGTACTGCATACGCGGGTGATGCGCTCGGGTCTGTAGGATTGTGCGAAGGTGCCTTGAGAATGTTCTTGGGGAGCATTGAGACCGGTGGTGAGTTAAGGACCTCAGTCTACAGCATCGTCAGGAATCGTCTGACGCAGAGCAGCGTACTCAGCCTACCCATGAGACTTCGCCTTCTAAGAAGCGATGGAATACGTGTTCGTTGGACAAGATAGGGTGACGAGCGATGCGGTTGAGAAAGGTCTGCAGCATGCGCTTGCGCCGGGCAATCATTGCAGCGTCTTCCCTGGCCTTTGCCTGCTTGGCAGCATAGTCACCGATGGTCTGTTTGGAAGGAATGGGGGGGATGATGAGCGTTGGGTAGAGTTTTACAAGGTTCAGACGGAGAGACTCGAATTCAGAGTAGCGATGCCTGGCTTCCGCGGTCTGTTACATGTGGGTCCACGTGAGATGCGCGATCGGAGAGACTGCGGCAGACGCCTACCCCGGCGTGGATCACGTATGTGATATACGGCGTATTGGAGTTAAAGGTCGTCTTTTGAGCATCGGTTATCTTATCACGGGCGCGCGTTAGGAGACTGGTCTAGACAAACTGTGAGGTGGGCACACCTGGATTTCTGCGTCTTCGCCGGAATGTAGCCACCTGTCTCTGTAGCAGCAGAAGTCGCCCTTGAATATTTGCTGAGGTTGTCGTTGAGGTACTAAGGATGGGGGTGACTTGCTGGGGGAAGTAAGGCATGCGGTGTCTGGTAAGGGCGAGGAGGGCGCTGATATGTTGACTTTGGATGTGGACGACATCTCTGAGGAGACACGGTCGATATCGTTCTCGAAGGGGTTTTCATCCTCGAAGGTGTCCATTGCTGTTGGTTGTCCGCTTTACCGCAGTGGGCGTCGGTCGACGTTGCTGGCAGTGATCAGGGTTCACTGGTTCAGGTCGTCGAGGGTGATGCTGCGCCGGGGCTACACCGAGCCTGCCATTTTTGGTACTGCATACTACTAGTCACATCTACCCAAGTACCCGGTAACCCCCTTGTAGCGCCGCATTTACCTCCTCTTGCCGCGACTCCTCTGCGGTCTCGCCCACCTCCTGCATCGCACTCTCAAAGCCTTTTCCCAACAGCGATGCAAACAGTTCGTCAATCTGCGCCTCGTGCCAACTGCTCTGTGTCCACACAGGGACCATAAAGTTTTGTATTTTCTCATGGACCTCGTAGCTAGGAAAAGCGTGAGCCCGAAAACAATATCTGTAGTTCGTGTCACAAACCGAAGCTTCCGCCCTTTGCTGGCCTTTGTATCCACTTTTTTCTTTGCTCTTTTATCCTTCTGCGCCACTATCCAATCATCGTTTCCGCCCGTTTTATTACCTCTAGCATCGATGATGTCGCGCAATAGTTGATGGTAAAAATCAGTGTCGTCGAATACTTGGGGATCTTCCTTTTCTGGAGTGCTATTTTCATCTATTGCATCGACCCGAAATTTGCTTCCTTTACCACGGTAAATCCTCGTTCGAGCGAGCACCTTGCTATGGTCCACAAGGGTCTCATCGATTAGCTGAGTTGCCGATTTAATTTGCTGAGACGTTTTCGAAAAGGCGTTACGGTTGGATGCCAGAAGAACTGACGGCGCGACAGCTTGAATTTTAGACGACCATTTATTCAACGTTTGCACGAGGTGGGGGTGATAACTGCGGGGAGTGGGGGGGCTTAGATGTCCTTTCTAGCAGAAATCATACAGGTACGAACGCGCATTCGAATTCTGCCACCGCATAGCTGGCCTTGCGCAGTTCTTCAGCATAACTAGTCTCTGAACGATCATTCCTCTGGCGTTTACGCGGAGGGGGCTGGACGGTTTCATTTACTGAAAAGAGACGCTAAATTTGTGTTGAGTGGATGTTGTCTCTATAGGAGGCACCATACCTCCTGAAAATCAAATATTTCATTTGAGAGCAATCGCGCTTCTTCCAACAATTTCAGGAGTGAGATATGCACTTGCTCTTGGTCATCAGTGTGCGGCGGCTACTAATCGGTCAGACGCATTCTAGATGGAAGACTAAACGACAACTTACAATCTGCAGACGGTTTCCGGCTACGACGGATTTTTGTAGGCGAATGCGGGCATCAAGAAGCGAGTCCCAAAGAGCCTAGACGCGAGATATAGATCAAGTGATTGCGCCAAAGAACAAATGACTTGCAATCTGTCTTGAAATGGCTTTACCCTTTTTACAGTCTTCTTCGCGATTTTTACGGAGACCGGAGGCCAAGTCACTGCTTTTTTCTGGTGTCTTGAGAGGCTCCATTGGCACGTCCACGATGATACGGCTGTCTACCCCGCACTTCACTCTCGTTTCACGATCCACGGAATGCGTCCCCAATTGCGCCTCCGAGATTTGACCGTATGACTCGGCATCCTCGCCTGCGGAGTCATTCTCGCTGTCATCGGATTGGTCAAACATGACTCTTCGTGACGTTTTAGCACCATCATATTTTGGGTCAGAGAGACTCTCATGGGGTTTACGAAGGGAGGAGGGACTAATTGAATAGGTCTAGCCCCTGCTCCACATACACGTGTCCTATTGACGTACCCAACATCGAAGTAATGTGCACAGGTAGCGCCATTATCTGCCACGATCGCACTATCGATATTTGGATCGATACCTGTGACCTGAACATCTTCGGGATCAACATCTGCATTGGGGTCAGCGGAGTGGAAGAAAAAGATAAAAAAATAGAGTCGGCTTGCCAACGGGAGCGACGTCTTCGAGCTGCGCGATTTGCTGAGCGAGGGAGAGGCCTGATAAAACTTTCTGTGAGCCTGGCGGTGTGTTTGAGGGTAGGACTCACGTTGCATTGTGCTGGGAAGACTGATGGAGAAGAACCTCACATCCCTGGACTTGTTTACATAATTGTGACTATATGTGTGAAATCATTCCGCCTGATTTCTTCTTCTCTACCATCACCGTCCCAAGTGAACTCGCGATAGAGTGGCCTGCAGCCACTAGTAGACTTGACTCACAACCTAGACAACTTTCAATCTGGATTTTACACAGTCTCCATGTTTTTTGTCCCCGAAAAATGCACAGAAATCGTGTTTCAGGTGAGTGTCTTTTTTTTCGTAGCGACTCGTTATGGAAGTTTGGCCCGATTCTTGCCCCTTCCCCTCCAACGCCATCAGGCTTTTTATCTGTCACGCGACAGCTCCCATCGCACACGCCTTGTGCCACAAATTTTTTTACATGTAATATGATGCCCTGCGCTTCGACTAGGCACTTCTCCCTTCTGTGATATCCCTCGAGGCCCTCATAAATCTATTTTGACGTCTTCCCCTGTCCCCCCCTACATACGTTTGTATGCTCACTCCCGTTCCTACGCAGGCCATACAAAAAATTCTTCCTCAGCAATGCCGCGTTTCCCAAAACGTACCGTCGCCGTCGCCGTAAATCATCTCTTGCAAGACGGCGACGACGACGACGACATTTGTCCCGTATGCGATGGCGATTGCACATGCAACAACAGACCTCGTCACCTTCCGCCAGACGTGGGGAATGGGAGTGCGCGCTATGTAACTACACCGTCCACATCATCTGTTTCCGTCGCGCACGCTCTCGGGGCACAGCCTCTCAAGATCAAGCTTACCGTTCCACCCAGTATCCAGGGCAAAGCGCGTTCTCTACCATCCGCACAAAAGAAAGCTCGTATCAACAACTCTCTCGTAGCATCCAACGGAGCTACTCCCAGCAACTCCGTTTCACGTCATCCCACCAGCGCCTCTTCCATCGCTGGCCGTGGTCAGCACAATCTACCAAGCTCCGCAGGACCAAAACGCAAAGGTCGCCCTTCCAGGGCGGCAGCAATTGCATGCGCCAGCACGACAAGTGTGGCTTCAGGCCGGAAAAATCGTGGCAACGAGGTCAACACGCAGCCACAATCACAATCTCATCTATCATCCCATCCTTATACCGAGTGGGCTGTCACGTCACGGACCACAGCCGAGACCTCAAAATCAAATTTGGCTGCCTCGAGGCAGACCTCAAAATCCCAGGCCAAGGGCACGATCGCCAAAAGATCGGCTTTCGCAGAGGAGCAGGCCCTCAGCGACCTTACTGACTCTGACCACCAACCCAATGCCATTCACGACGACGATGGTGACGATGCGTCTTCGAGCCGCTTCCCTACTTTTGTCTCGGCTGATGACCTAACGTCCGAGGCTTCGGATTCCTCGGACTCTGACTCGGACACGTCGGGTTTCGGTTCCGACTCTTCGCTTGCAGAAGAAGAAGAAAAGTACATCGTCGCCGAGCAAAGGCGTCACGACAAGGCCCGTCTTCGTCGGGAGTTACTAGGTGACGATGTTCCCAAGCACAAGGATTCAAATAATAATTGGGTCATCCCTCCTCGCAAGAAAAGTGTTGGTCTCAGCGATGTGGACATGGAGGGTGACTCTATCACTGAGGAGGAAGAACAGGAGGACGAACAGGAAACGGAGGACGAGGACGAGGACGAGACGGATGGTCAGGAGCCAAAGGGATATGCTACCCTCGTGACGGGTTGGTCGGATGATGAAGAATCTAGCTTCGATGCCGATCTTTTCTTTGCCAATCTCACAGATTCGTCGTCCGATGACGGCTCGTCTGATGGTGATGGTAGCCACCTTCATGAGTCCGCCACCGACCCGTTAGCCAATAGCATCACCAGCTTGCAGGACGTTGACTTCGAAGTCACGGAAACATGGGACGGACAGGTCGTTTTCACCAATGGGTCAAACAATGGCCACGGTGCTCTCGATCTTGCATTCGAGGCCAATGCTGCTCAGTTACTCGCATCAGACGGTGCTTCGATCAGCCAAGACAGCGACGTTGAAATGCGCACCAGTGATGGCGATGGTTTTGACGACGGCAGTCCCGAACTTGGGGAAAGTGATGGAAACACCACGGAGGAGGAGCTCGTCGACGAACAAGGGCTTCCTACCTCTCTTGCGATGAGACTTTTCCGGTGGCCAACAAGCATCTCGTCCATTGATCCCATGTCAACGGTCAGCCCTAGTGTTTCACCCGCTCCATTCTCTAGGCGGCGACCGCAGTCCACTATGCTGGAATCTCCTCGCCCTGCCGACATCCTCGCCGGTAAATTTTTCTGGGAAGAGACAGACCAGTCACAACACAACAATGCAGAAGATAGCGCCGGGGAGAACCCTCGTTCTGTTGCCCAAGGTGGGGTGCCTATCATGGGCCGGTTTAGCCTAGAAGGGAACGTTTCGCAGAAGACTGCTATTCTCACTGGCGCAAACAAGGATGTACCATCGCCGTACCCCCGCCTTGGCCGTAGGCGAAGAAGATTCTCCAGTAGCGGCGGAAGTTTCAGCAGTGTATGTATCTTACGTTTGATCATGTCTCTCATCCTTACATGTTATCGTCCAGATGGATCTCCGCGGACGTACGGCAAGGTTATCTATTCTCCCTTCGTTGCCTCCACCGTCCGATGAATTGTCGTCCGAAGCACTACCGGATATCGAACTCGGCGAACCGATCAAACTAGATGATGTCCTTGACTCGACATTCATTGACTCTGAGCCTGAGATGAAGATGTCGACTATCCCTGACAGCGAAGGCGAGCAGAAGCTCACCCAGAATCTAAGCCGCTGGGACCGAGTACCTGTCGATACCTTCCGTCTCACTAGAGAATCCGCCTCCGATGTTCCCTCCTCTCCAGCTGCCCAATCTTCTGTCCCCGAAGCGTGTTCGTACGGGAACGTACTGAGGAGTAGCCCCCTTCATACTATGCTTTGGAATGACAAGAGTGGCGTCAAGGAGAAACCGCGCAAAGTCAGGGGGGTAATCGTTTCGCCTGTGTTACTCCCTGTTCGGGATGGCGACCGTACACCCACTCACGTTCCATATCATCACGACCTCCATCTCAACCCTCAGCCACAACAAAACATACCATTCAAAAACCGAAAAGAATCCCGTAGGGAGATGAGGATGCTGAAGCAGAAGACTCATGCACCGAATCACCAGCACTTCGATCACCACCAGCGACACCAACGTCGTAACCACCACCCAAACATGAAAAGTCGAGGCAATGCCTCAGTGCAACGCACGTTTTTCAGTTCACCTACGTCCACTCCGGCGTTGAACATCTAATGTTCGCTCTTTTTCTTTCTCACGTACACACCAGTTGTATTTTTTGCCACCCATTCCGTCGCCAAAATCGATTCCGTAATACACCATATCCATCCACTAACAGCATCTGCACGGTCTGTTTTTTCCTTTCCTTTGTATTTCTGGGTATCACGTATATATCCGTGCAAAAGTCAACGTACATCCCTCGTTGAAGTCCAGGGTTGCTTGGGGTCTCTTGTCGATGTGTACTAACATCGTTGTACTAATTCATACAGGTACATTCGACCTACGTAACCTTACTGTTGCTGTATTCAAACCTGTATGTTGACTACGAATTTATCGGGTTTATTCCATGTGTGTTGCGAGAGCGCTGAATCATACATCTTCTGTAGTCACTAAAAGTAAACTACGGTGCTCCAGCTAATTACATAAGCCACCAAGTGTGCTAAGATATAATATTCCAACATCCTTATCATTTGAGCCATTTCGATGTTATGCGCATAAATTCAGCAACCTGGATCTCGAGAGTATCTCCGAGTCCCAACTCTCCGTGATCACTGGCGGTAGAATGATGTTTTCGAGACGATCCACTCGAGGCGCCGCGGTTGTGCATCAGTGTCGCGAACACGTGACATGCGACCACACCTTTAATGGAGAGTCCTGATGTCGTCGACACGTCCGATGTCGACGAGCGCGAAGTCCTCGGTATTGATGGTTTTTTTATCACCGAATCCACATCATCTACGGGTTTTGTCGTGTCCCCATCAGAAAAAGTCCATCTCCCGTACCCAGGCTCTCTTTCGGCATCGACGACGCGTCACGGCCATATCAGCGGCGACGAAGTAGAGAACCCGTCACCCCGAAAACGTGTCAAGGTAAGATTCATTCAACAGCTTTCATGCAATATTTATGTCTTCTCTAAGATTGCTCACGATGCGGGCATTGCTACCTCTTTCGTTGACAATGCCTCTCTGCCCCACGATGCACACGCTTCCATTCCAGCAGCTACGGGCTTGCCATCGCAACACTCCCATGATAGCATATTGATCGGTAGTGATTGTGACCCAAAGTCCTCTCCACTCTCTGACTGGGATTCCCTATTTTCTTCGCCAAGCCGTCCAACGGAGCACGACTCACGGTCGCCTCCGACCTCGCAATCACCATTTCCACCTTCATTTTCGCGTCTTTCCTCTATGTCTACCTGTAATCGCTCTCTATTTTCATCTCCTCATCAGCGTCCAGCAACCCCTCCGCAAACCTCGCGACTTCCACCTGTTTCTGTGATACAAGTGGGGGCGGTGGCTTCACCTTCCGCTCGGCCCTTGCAAACACCCTCACAATTACCTCCACCTCAGCTTATGTCACCTCGCTCCGAATCTCCACACTCCCTCGCATCCCGACCCAATTTATCACCAGTTGTCCCTCCGCATGTTCAGTCACCTCTCTCGGTGATCCCAGAGGACTCACGGCCACCAAATCGCTATTCATTCCGTCGCAGAGAAGCTCGGCAACTGAATCCATACGCCTATGACAAGCTGCTGTATAAACAACAGCTCAAGTCTCACCCTGACGCCGTCGTTAAATACCGTAGTCCTCCTCGCCTCCAATCTGGCTCTGGGCTCGCTGAAGATGGGACACAAGATGAATTCGCATTCTCACAAGGTAATATCGACGAAGACGGCGACTACGTTGAGGTACAAAGCCACGGTGATAGGAAAAGAAGACGAGCACAGAGTCAAGATCAGCACGGGGAACGCGACCAAGAGCTAGCAGTAGGACAAGCAGAGGAGGGCTGGCTACCTGAGTTCCTGAAACCGCTATCGAGCAGTGATGAGGAGAGCGAGACAAACAAACTGGCGCGTAAAGTGCGGAGAGCACGCGAGAAGGCAGAAGCTTTGACCCGGGCGGAAACTAGGAGGGCAGCTGCGAAGGCGCGTCGACATGAGAAGGAAGTTAGGGGAGCACGCAAGCGACGACGAAAACCATTTCCGGTTAATGGGGATGCCGAACACGTGTCCAGACATCCTGTAAGTGTTCCTGCACGATCACTATGTGGCTACTACAGATTCATGTTTTCAAACAGCGATTATCGCCACCTTTACCCTCAAGAGCCCAATCGGAGCCCGCCGCGGCCCCTCACTCCCCGTCCCCCTCAAAATATCCTTTTAGACCCCCCGCAGTATCTCGAGCATCTTCCCATTCCCCAGTTCCTAGTTCGGATCCTCTCCTATCACCTGACTTCAGTGTGTATATGCAGGAAGAAGGCGCATACCGGTTTGACGACGATGTAGTACCGTTTCTGCGAGATCCTTCACCGATTGATCTATCCGAGACTTATTCCGCTCCGTCAAGTCCCTCTGGGCCAGCCACCACATCTGGTATTAGTGCTCTACCGTCGAATGCGTCTGGGATGGACTCGGAATCGGACTCGAGCCCAGTCTACGAGATGAGCTCCAAAGACAGGAAACGCCTTCGCGTGCTGAAGCGCATGATGCCAGCTGCAATGATTGCGCAACAGCTTGGGGTTTCCAAGGCTACTCAACCTTCGCGCACCAGGGTTGCACCGGAGTCGTCAGGAAGTGAGGCGGAGGAAGTTAGGTTAATACCCGGGCATGCGATCGTTCGAATGGGAAAGTATAAAGACGTGGAGGTCAAGGGAGATCCAGAAAGCTCCGAATCTGAGCGCTCAGAGGTTCCCAATGGCTGCGACGGGCATCAAGATACCAACTATGGTGCGATGTTTTCTGACGGAGAATCGAGTGTTATGATGAGGCGGACAAGATACGCTTCATCAAGGCCCAAACGCGAAGACGACGTGATTTCCATCAGCGATGGTTCTAACTCAGACTCTTTCTCTGAAGACTCAAAAAATGGGAGCAGTGACGACGAGCGGGATCGCCGGTCACTCTTCGACTGCCCTGCGAGAGGGCCGGCGCTCGAAAAAAGTTTGATCGACTATATGTTGACTCGGACTAGAGAACCAAGAAGACCGAAGCCTAAACACCCGAAGGGCTCGCGAAAGCCTCGTGGATATCACCCACCAAGGTTGGATGTTGTTACTGGTGGAGCAAGGCGTTACCGAGAACACAACCAGACACGCCTACCCTTCGTTAGGGTTAATATAGATTCGGATGTAGCGGCAGTAAAAAGGCATACCTCGGACCATCGAAATCGGACTGCGCAGCCCGGCGGGGAAACGGTCGAGGGTAAGAAATCGAAGAAAAAACGGCAACCCGGAACCAATCGAGGGTTGGTGTACAACGTTCATCACAATGCAACGCGCATTACGTCTAAATATCGAGGCAAGTCCAAGAGCGCGCTGGTTATCGAGGACGACGACAATGATTTCAGGCAAGCCCTGGATCCGGGATGGAGAGCTGAAGTGGAGAGGTGGAACAAACCCGTCCCTTCAGCTCGTCAACCCGCGGCGAATTCGAAAACTACTGCTCCAGCCGCTCCTCGACCTCGCCTCTACCGTCGGCTGTCTCTGCCACAGAATGAACTCCCGCTTCCAGTGTACTTCCAGGGCGAACAAGAGTCAATTCCCCGCCGTATCATCGTGGATATGAATATAGCTCCCCTTCCTTCTGGAGTGAAACTCCGGACATCGTATATTGAGAAGGGCTTACTCTTTCAGTTGGTTTCAGTCATTTCAGGGAAGTCCGATGTCACACCCCCTATGTCTTGCCATGTGCAGGGACTCGAGATTGGCCCTACTACACCTGCTGCGGTTTTCAATGCGTCGCTTGGTCCACTATACGATCGCCTCGCCAGTGCATTGCGCGAATACAAGCTCGGTGACGTGGACACGATGAAGGAGTGGCAATCTATAACATGCAGCGCATGTCAGCTTCTTTCGTGGCTCGCAGCTCATGCAGAAGACCAAGAATTTGTCGCGTTGGAAGCGGCATTACGAGAATACTTGGATGGGTTGCTACTTGTCCTGGAGTCGCTCGAGACGACCCCCTTTTCGTTGACTGCCCTCTGGTTCACTGTGGAGCTTTCTGCCCGCCTTGTAGCCGGTGTCAAGTACAGGCGAGGATCGACGGAGAACGAGCACCTCGTTCAGACAGCGAAACAACTCGTGAAACACTTGTTGGGTGTCGACGTCCAGCCAGCCCTTGCCACTTTCCATGCAGTCGAAGCCGATATGGATGTTACCTCATTATCCCATCGAGCTGTTGAGCTATGGGTATGCCTCATTCACTTACTGGCAAACATCGAAGTGTCTGCTGAGGTATCACCTGGTCACCTCCTTTGGCGCTTGCTCTCCGATCTGCATCCTGAGACTGCCCCTACTGGACTGGATGCAAGCGAAGATCTTTGGCGCACGATCTTTACCCTATGTGTTATCTCACAGTTCTCTGTACACGGCCTGTCCACCTCCGCCTTTCGGCTCCCAGCAGCTTGGGAACTCGTGGCCAGTGCTCTCAAGAAAATCATATTGATTTCCAATCCGGAGAAGGATCGTCTACTTCCGCCACGCGCCTTGAAGAAACGAGATGAATATGTGTCTTGCGTTGTTTCAAGGTGTTTTCTGTTGTGGAGTCAATGGGGATGGCGTCTCGACGGTGGAGCTGTCATGTTCAAGTCCCTCCAGGAAATCTTCCGGTCCCGTAATTTTGCCAATCTTCTTGACGAGCGTTCGGTTCCAATGGGCTACCTTGAGCATGGTGATCTAGAACTTCTATCCAGGCGGGACCCACGTGATTCCGTATTCGAAATATTCCTTAAGATGGTGGTGCAGGCTGTTCGCCTGCTAAGTGCGAACGTCAATCTGGACACCAGGCAACGTTTTACGCACATCAAGAAACTCCTACAAATGGCTGTCCCTGTCAGTCCCGTTCCCTTTTCCCGATCCGCACCTCCTTCCGCGCATTCCCTCTCCATGCTTGTCAACCGTTTTAGTGCGATGGTGATTGCCGTCCATCTCGATCCCACGTCTGCGAATGTCAAATTCCGGGTCAACCAGGCGAAGCGGTGTGTGAGCTTCAAAGATGCGGACGATCATTCAAGAGTGGCATGCGTATACGGGATGATGAATTTCGCGATGATCGTCCGGCATCACAAAGTTGTCGGAGGGCTGGAGGAGGTGCTCGGGTGGTTGGGGGAAATGGCAGATATGCTTATGGACGAGTACAAAGAGGAGGAAGCGGGGCCCGTCGGGAAGAAGCGTACCATCACCTTGATCCAGTTGTTGATTGGATCGGTGAGGCGCGTGATTGAGACACAATCATTGGACAAAGGACAAATTCGAGCAGAGTACCCAGACCCGGCACTTTTGGATGGACGTAAGTGTTCGCCCGTTCTCTCCGTGCGTTGCTGATGAGCTGGACTAGCCTGGGTCACCAGAGTGTTCAACCCGCGAACTGATCTGGTTACGATCCAACAAACCGGGGTCGAAATCCGGATGCTGGTACAATCGTTCCTGGATGCTCGAGTGAAAGCGATGCCGGAAGTCCAACCACCGCCACCCCCTGTTGTTTACAGCGCTGAGAGCCAGGAAGAATACGACAGGATGTACTTGGATCTCAACGACGAGGAGCTCTTGGCTGCACTCGGTGAGGAGGTCGAAGCGTCTAATGTTGCTGAACACAGGTCCAAGGAGGACGCGCTGTGCAAGGTAAGGCTCACGCTATCTGGCGTTGACATTACCTCATGGCATCACGTAGGTTTTGGATAAATCCATCATACCTGCCGTGTATCGCCTCGTGTGCAAACATTTTGGCGAGAGCGAGCATGCGAAAAATGACACGACGAGTAACAGGGCAGCAGATGAGTGGATCGATTGCTGGGTCGGTTGCGCCAACGTTCTTGTTCAGAACAACCACAAGGTAGGAATCTAGTCACCGATTGCCAGAACATCTTTTATTGTCTGCTAGGACTGGGGATTATACATGAAGCTCGGTCAGCAATCTTGGGAAAAGATAATAGACGACTCGTGGCGCCGTCGAGTTGGCCTGCGTTTCAACCTCACACTTCTTCGTCTTGACCCGGGGGCGTACAATGTAAGACAACAGAATGTAGCGTCTCCGTTCTTGCTGACAAGTTTTCCACAGAGGATGAAGGATGACTTCATAGCAGTATTGCTAGTAGCCACGCTTTCGTGCAAGGCGACGATAGAACACGAGTTTATAAGCATAGTATTGACACTGGATGGACTGCAACACCCACTTCTTCGCGCCGCTCCATTCGGACCTACACCTGGTACGAGGAAATACGAAGTCAGCATGAGCGACTATGAAGTTGCTCGGGGACAATTGATCGAAAGTGAGTCAGTCTTTGGAGCCGGCGACTGTGATCACGACCATTTTTCCAGCCGTTCTGGCGAACACTGTTGCATGTCTTCGCACCAAGGTGGATGCTGAAAGCCAGGCGTATGTCGAGCTAGTTGTCGTGATGTTATCGACCATGCGTGATATTTACCAGGTGGTTGTCCACTCGTTCTCCTGTGTCGACTGTTCTGACAAATGCGTGTAGTCTGCTGAAAGCAAGGAGGAATATCGTACGTTCTGTCGCCGAGTGGTTGATGTGCTGCAGGGTCATTCCGAGTTGGTGTCTCACCCAAGGGTTTTTGACTTGGTTGTGTGGTGGAGGAACGCAGTGTAGTATGTAGTAGTGTACGATCTTGGGGTTAGGGTTATGTTTCTTAAGTAATCTAGTCGATGCCCTCCTCTCGGATCTCCCACCCACTTCTCTCCGCGCAGCCATGGCGGGGCTCATCTCACCAAAACCGCTCTCGTATATGCAACACACCGCTCAGTTCAATCCCTACCAACAGCAACGCCTCGCAGGTTCTGCGCTTGCCGGCTTCTCCGAGTCCCCCTCGCTCGGTCTCCAACCCCACCAACAGCACATCATCGGCATCCAAGAAGAGAACAAAATTTATGCACTAGTTATCGATCTGATGGACCCTAATACGAGGGAGAGCGCCCTCCTCGAGCTTAGCAAGAAGAGAGAGCAGTACGACGATCTCGCGTTGGTCCTCTGGCACTCATTTGGTACGTGCCATGTCTGTCACTGTCAAGCATCGCTGACGGTACTCCACCCATGCGATGTAGGTATTATGCCCGCTTTGCTTCAAGAGATTGTCTCTGTCTATCCCCTCTTGTCACCCCCCAACCTTACCGCCCATGTCTCTAACCGCGTGTGCAATGCTCTCGCGCTGCTGCAATGCGTTGCCTCTCATTCAGAAACACGTCAATTATTTCTCAATGGTATTTTGTTTACCCCTTCATTGTTTCCGGAAACGACTGATGTGTCCACCAGCTCATATTCCCCTCTTTCTTTACCCCTTCCTGAATACGACCTCAAAAACTCGGCCATTCGAGTACCTGCGCCTTACTTCACTCGGTGTCATTGGTGCCCTCGTCAAGGTAACCACGCTGTCACTGTCTCACCGTCGTGACTCACGCCAGAACCCAGCAAAACGATAACAATACCGTCATTCATTTCTTGCTTTCCACTGAAATCATACCCCTCTGCCTACGCATTATGGAGACCGGTTCTGAACTCTCGAAGACCGTCGCTATTTTCATTGTGCAAAAGATTCTTTTGGATGAAACCGGGTTGACGTACATATGTCATACCTATGAGCGCTTCTACGCCGTCGGCACTGTGCTGAGCAACATGGTGAATCAGCTCGTGGAAACTCAAGCCGTCAGACTGCTCAAACATGTCGTTCGCTGTTACCTGAGGCTGAGCGACAATATGAGGTATGTTCACACGCTGCGCCGTAGCGTGACGTGAGCTGATACGAGACGCAGAGCGAGGGAGGCGCTGCGGGCATGTCTTCCTGAGCCCCTACGTGATCAGACATTTAGTGTCCTTCTCAAGGTGCGCTAGTGTGATGTTGTGCTATTGATCGGCTGATTGTATTGCAGGGTGACATGGTCACGAAGCGCTGCTTGACCACGCTCCTGAACAACCTTAACGAACAGTGAAGCAGACATTCCCCCGACGGCATACGTTCCTAGCATATTTTCGCGTCTTCAGCTTTCGCTTTGACTTGGCCCGTTTTCGTGGTAAAATTTGGACAATCTGGATAAATTTGGTCAAGCTGCACTTATATTTGCACTCGCGTACAGTGTACCACCAACTGTTAACTAACGTTCTCATTAATGTGATAGAAGATTTGTTGTACTGTAGGATCAGTGAATTTATTCCCACTACAACTGACGGGTGCTGTCTCGGGTGGAGCGGGTGATCGTGATAGAAATCACACGACAGGGGGGGGGTGATCCGTTCTGTCCAATGTGTTCCGACAGAGTTGTTGACGCAACTTGATCGGCCCGGCTGGTTAGACTGTATACCCTGACGCGTCTGGGAGGTATTAGATTGAGTTGGGTATGCTGGGTGGAATCCTGGCGGATGACTGGTGGTGGACTCGACGGACGGTGGTGTGATGCAGTGCACGTGCGAGCAGACTCGGAGAAAAACAGGCATCACCCCTTGGCCACTACCCATAACTTATGTTGCACTCTTTTCACGAATTCTTCGCGGGCACATCCCCCGCCATCAACTCGACATGTTCCTCCTTTCTCAGCGGCGACCCGGACGATATATGTCTACCCCCTCTTAGGGTGCCCTTTTACTTTGCCATGCGCCAAAACCTCGTGCCAGGTATCCCCGACAACCTCCTCGCTCTCGCAGCACCCGTCGTCGCCTACTGGTTCCTTTCTCTTTTCTTCCACTGTCTCGATATCTCCGGCTGGAAGTGGTTGGATAAATATCGCATTCACGAGTCCAGTGAAGTCACGTCTCGCAATCGTGCAACGCGTTCGCAAGTCATCCGCGCCGTCATCATTCAACACATGCTGCAAACCATGCTCGGCTTTTACTGGCTCGCAGAACCCCCGATGATTTCTCCGTCAAAGTGCACGGCAGAAATGGAGGCCGTTGCAAGGACGCTGGTACGTTTCGTCAGGTGGTCGGTCGGACCAGAGACAGGCAACCACTTTTTGGAACTTCGCGGTGCAGACGTGACGCATTGGTTATACTGGTGGGGTATTCCCGCTGCCCAACTCATATTTTCCTTGTGCGTGTGCTCCCCGATCGCGGCGCGCGTTCGCATCTCACTTGGCCACTCGATAGGTTC